>QXTE01000026.1:3284416-3363927 GCA_003942145.1 Platysternon megacephalum | reverse complement strand
GCATGCGGCCCGCAGGGCTATCGCATGCGGCCCGCGAGCTCCTCCCGGCCCCCCCGCCCCCCCCTGTTTACCTGGCCGACCAGCACCGGAGGCAGGGCAGGCTCCCTGCTTGCTTGCCCTGCTGCGGCGCCGCACCAGGAAGCAGCTGGAACCCGGGGGAGGAGGGGCGCAGGGGTGTGTGTGGCTGTTGCTTCAGGCACCGCCCCCAGCAGTTCCCATTGGCCGGGAATGGGGAACTATAGCCAATGGGAGCTGCTGGGGGCGGTGCCTGAAGCAACAGCCACACACACCCCTGCGCCCCTCCTCCCCTGGGTTCCAGCTGCTTCCTGGTGCGGCGCCGCAGCAGGGCAAGCAAGCAGGGAGCCTGCCCTGCCTCCGGTGCTGGTCGGCCAGGTAAACAGGGGGGGGCGGGGGGGCCGGGAGGAGCTCGCGGGCCGCATGCGATAGCCCTGCGGGCCGCATGCGGCCCGCGGGCCGCGTGTTTGAGACCCCTGATCTAGTCTGACCTCCTGCACATTGCAGGCTACAGAACTCACCACCCACTCCTGTAATAGACCCCTAACCTCTGGCTGAGTTATTGAAGTCCTCAAATCATGATTTAAAGACTTCAAGCTACAGAGAATTCACCAATTTTCATCCTTTTTTAAAAGTTATTATTAATTTAATTCATGAACACTAAACAAGAAACCCAAGAATGCTACCGTGTGATATTTGCAATTATTTGAAAATATGCAGTATCAACCTTAAAAATTGAAATTTAATAAAAGTGATTTAAGAGCAGATTCATCAGTATACCAAAATCAATGAAAAGTAGCCAGAGTGTACCAGTTAATCTGGGTTTACAGCTGCTTTGAACTGCTAAAGCAGTGGAAAGAAGCTGAAGCACAGTGGTGAATCTGACCTTTAAATTGCAATTGACTGATTGGTTTAAAGAGCAGTTAGTGAGATTGCCACTATGTGACTGGGGAGAGAAGGAGACAGGGAGATCCCAGTCCCTGAGGCTCAGATTTTGAAAGCTATTTGGCCATTGCGGCACTCAGGCTGTGTCTACACTACTGGGGTAAGTCGATCTACGCTACACAACTCCAGCTACGTTATTCACGTAGCTGGAGTCGCCGTACGTTAGGTCGAGTTACCACGGGGTCTCCGGGAGAAACTCTCCCATCGACTTACCTTGCTCTTATCGTTGGGGGTAGAGTACAGGGGTCGACTGGAGAGCGATCTGCTGTCGATTTGGTGCGTCTTCACCAGACCTACTAAATCGACCGCCGGTGGATCGATCTCAGATCCCAGCTGTAGTGTAGACATAGCCTCAGTGTCACAAAGCCTAAGGGATTTAGGCATTTAGGAGTGAGATTTCCTTTTTGAAAATAAGATTTAGGCTCCTAAAACAGTTAGGTGTTGGGAAGCTAAGCACAGCAATGCCTAAATAGCTTTAAAAATGTGCTTTAATGGCACTCTCTGCCTCAATTCCCCATCAGTACTGCGTCAATGAACTGTGAAGCCAAGGCAGCAGTGCCATGGAGAGCCTTTCAAAGCACTGATCCAGCCACGGAATCTTCAGAGAGCAATGACAATTGAGCCAAGTAATCTACCAGCTAGAATCACTGACGCATGTCCAGTCTCCCTTATACTACTGAGTCATTATAATCAATACAATTTTTGCATATAAATTAGCTGTAGGGGACAGGTAGCAAATCTGAGTAACTTCTGAGGTCATAATTGCTCCCCTTAAGTGTTACCTAAACCGTTCACCTGAGACTGACTGTAGCCTATATAATCATAAATATCAGATTAAACTAATTTATAAATAATTATATTACAGCACAATTTCTTCGGGTATAGCCTATACACAATATTTCAATTAATTTTAATCTAGAAAGTTTGATGTGTCTGAGATATTCCACTGTTAAGTTCATCTGAGTCAGAAAAGTGACACAAATGCTAAATTTCTGAACAGTCCATTTTAAATTCTCTGTAACTGAAATTAATTAATGCAGTTACAGAAAAATTCTATTTAATAGCAACATTTTGTCAGGAACCAATCCCTTCTCATTGTCTTTCATGTTAATAAGATTTAAGGTATTGGCAAGGGCATGCCACTTATTAACTTTCTTTCTTTTTTTTTTTGGAAGAGAGAGAGAGAGAGAGAGACACACACACACACACACACAGAGACACCCCCCACCTGCAGCCAGGGAAAGAAGTGCTGGGATGTGCCTTCCCTGCCTGCAGCCCCAGAAACCTGCCTGTCACTATGCACAAGGACCGCACAGGAGGTCAGAGCTGCGGGCTGGGAGGGGAGAGAAGGGGATGCTGTGGGAAGGGTAGTAGTGGGAACTGGGGCTGCAGCCCAGAAGCCAGAGCTGCACAGTACACGGTACTGCTCCCCTGGCTGCAGTTCTGCCAGAGGGGCTGCACGCAGGGAAGAAAGTACTGAGGCGCGCTGAGCCCTGACACTCAGAGAGCACAGTGAGAGGGTACGGTGCAGCCACAAGAGGCCCCAGTGCTTCTGCTCTGCGTAGAAAGCTCAGGCTCCTGGGCTGCAGTTCCCTCTCCCTGTAGGCAGATTTGTAGGGCTGCAGCCAGGGAAGAAACGTCCCAGTGCTTCCTTCCCTGGCTGCTGCCTCGTAAACCTGCCTTCCGCTTATTAGCAACAGCCGGATAACAGCAACTTTTTGCCGGCAACTGAGGGGTTACTAATAAGCAGAATCTATTGTTCCGGTAAATTCTCCAAAAAAGATCATTGTGTACTCAAAGTATGCTGTAAATTTGAGGCGGACATGCTGTATTTTTTCATACAAAACAAAGAACCTGAATCCCCCTTGCAGTGAAAACTGGAATTTAGATTTAACTATGGTGTAGTGCAGGGGTCGGCAACCTTTCAGAAGTGGGGTGCCGAGTCTTCATTTATTCACTCTAATTTAAGGTTTCACGTGCCAGTAATACATTTTAACGTTTTTAAAGGTCTCTTTCTATAAGTCTATAACAGGGGTAGGCAACCTTTTAGAAGTGGTGTGCCGAGTCTTCATTTATTCACTCTAACTTAAGGTTTCGCGTGCCAGTAATACATTTTAACGTTTTTAGAAGGTCTCTTTCTATAAGTCTATAATATATAACTAAACTGTTGTTGTATGTAAAGTAAATAAGGGTTTTTAAATGTTTAAGAAGCTTCATTTAAAATTAAATTGAAATGCAGAGCCCCCCAGATCGGTGGCCAGGCCCCGGGCAGTGTGAGTGCCACTGAAAATCAGCTCGCGTGCCGCCTTCGGCACACGTGCCATAGGTTGCCTACCCCTGGTGTAATGACTACCACCTCCATAATATATTACATGTATAAACACAAACTTACTCTTCTTGTTGAGAACTCATAATGATACCTATTAAACTTTGAAAGTGACCTAACAGGGGAACCTGAAAATTGAATTAACTATAGAAACGTGATGGAGAGGAGGAAATGTCACTTTTTTTTTTTTTTTTTTTAAAGGCAATTGGTATGATTTTTACACAAAAAGGAAGTACTTTATTTTGAAGTAACAACTGCAATATCAGTAGTATGCTTTCCAGTAATGTTAGCACATTAACACTAACCAAGATTATCTTTGTTCCCTATTAACTTGAATTTTTTACAGATGGTTATTTATGTAAATTTAAGCACAGAGGTATAAGGTTATCTATGGTCATGTCATAGTAGCAAACAGCTGCTTATGATTTTGGTTTTGTGTTTGCATGCTATTCCTAGAAAAGCAACAGCTTTCAATAAATACCAGACGTAACCAAGTGTTCACAGTAAAATTCTAGTAGTTCTAGTACGACAAAAGTTTAGTGAATAAACAAGCCCTACAGTAAAAACATTTTTCTAAATATATAACCAAAGCAACTGGCTTACTATTACTGCCATTGATTATTTGAATTTTTTTTTAACTTCTCTGAAAAAATGATGCGCTTATTTTGTGTACTACCTAAGCTAATTATTTCTCGTTTTAGAAATGACACATGATTGCATGAACTTAGTTTGAACTTTAAAGCAGAAATGTTATGTAGTTAATGAAGTGAATCAACCTTTTGCTTTGGTGCAGTGGGGTTTATGTGGTAGCCTTTAATCTCAAAAGACAGGAGGTCAAATGGCAGAGGGGGTTTACTAGTCTCCATTTACTCTCTAGCTAACTTCACAAAAATACCACACTACTTTTCAAAGTAATGAAAAGGCCAGGTCTGGAACAGAGAAGTGTTTCAGAATGAAGGAGCCCAGGGGAAGCTGTATGAAAAGTTAATGTAGTTTGGACCAATACTGTACTGTTTTAAACCCTCTGCAACCTCAGTGAAATCCATGGGATTGAATAGGGTATAAAATATACGTGAGTACAGAACTTGGGCCAATCTGTCCATAATATACTTGGCTTACATAATTACTGAAACTCTTAAATATATAATTCAATGTAAAAGTGTCAGTAATTATATAAATGTAGCTATATGTATGACTTGATATATATCAGAGTGTGCGTAACAGTGCCTAGCAGAGGGGCGGGCAAACTTTTTGGCCTGAGGGCCGCATCGGGTTTCCAAAATTGTATGGAGGGCCAGTTAGCAGAGGCTGTGCCTCCCCAAACAGCCAGGCGTGGCCCAGCCCCGCCCCCTATCTCACCCCTCCTGCTTCTCGCCCTATGACAGCCCCCCGGGACTCCTGCCCCATCCAACCCCCCCTGTTCCCTGTCCCCTGACAGCCCCCAGACTCCCCCGCCGCTGACTGCCCCCCACCACCCCATCCAACCCCTCCTCTCATTCCTGACTGCATCCCCGGGACCCCTGCCCCATCCAAGCACCCCTTCTCCCTGACTGCCCCCGGAACCCCTGCCCCTAACTGCCCCCCGCCGCCCCATCCAACCTCCCCTCTCCTTCCTGACTGCCCCCCGGGATCCCTGCCCCCATTCAACCCCCCTGTTCCCCACCCTCTGACTGCCCTGATCCCTGTCCACACACACCCCCGACCACCACCCCAAACTCCCCTGCCCTTTATCCAACCCCCCCTGCTCCCTGCCCCCTTACCACGCTGCCTGGAGCACCGGTGGTTGGTGGCGCTACAGCCGCCCCACCCAGAGCACCAGGACAGGCAGCCGCGCCGCCTGGCTGGAGCCAGCCACATCACAGTGCAGCACAGAGCACCGGGTCAGGCCGGGCTCTCCAGCTGCGCTGCCCCAAGAGCTCGCAGCCCCACCGCCCAGAGCATTGCGCCGGCAGCGGAGCGAGCTGAGGCTGTGGGGGAGGGGCCGGGGGTAGCCTCCCGGGCCAGGAGCTCAGGGGCCGGGCAGGAGGGTCCCACGGGCTGGATGCGACTGTAGTTTGCCCACCTCTGGCCTAGCACAATGGGGCCTTAATCTCTTTACCAGGGCCTCTAGGCGCCAATGAAATAAGTAGTAATAATAAAGCTGAGAAGAAAACTTGAAGTCAAAGCGTGTTGTCAGAAACAAAAGAATCTAGTTCCTAAAGAGTTTAAATACCTTAGGAATATTTTATAATCACTTGTTTACTTTTAAAAAAAATTCATTCTCATGCATACATACCTCGCAGGGATAGTTAAAATATCAAACAAGCTTTTAATCACAAAAAAGGATCTGGAGATAAAGCGCAATTTATAACAGAAATTCCAATTTTGGTTTTGTCAGAAAAAAATGCCTTGTCTGTTTCTCTGTTCATAAACCGTATAATGAATAGAGTCTGTGATAGTCAGATAAAGTTTCTAAAGGTTTGAAAAACATAACACAAATATAACCATGAGTGCTTATGAGTTAAACCTCCAGCACTAAGGATGACCTGATTTTGGGACTTTCCTGCAGAGTCTCATTATGAATAAGAATCTTGGATAAAGAAAATATGATAGCTCAGAATTTCTCTGCTAGTTTTGAAAATTGCCCTTCAGGTGAGCTGCTCATACAAAAAAATTTTATGCAGAAATACACTTCACATATAACCCCAATAAGTTTTCAAAGGCCCATAATATCATGTCAAGATTCTCCAAGGGCACTTACTGACGCATCCTGGCTAATTCCCCAATATTTTTTATCACATGGCCGAACTGGGAAGCTGACTACCCTAATAATGTTTAAGGTAAAACTGTGACATTCACAGAACTTCACTGTTATCTGCTGCTACTAATTGCTCTTTCACTTTTTTATGGGAGCAGCATTCAATATCACCAATCCCATGCATTCAAAATCATGAGCTTGGTTTAAAAAAAGAAAAAGTGACTTTTTAAAATGCAAATTAAAAAATCAAAATGTCTTCTGATTTCTGAGCCCTTCGGGTATACACTCAAATCATATTTTCAAGATTTCCTTTGTTACCATGAGGTCTAAAAAACTTAACTTAAAAAATGAAAGTTGAGATTCTCATGTAATCACCTGACACCAGGAGCTTTAGTTAAAACCCCATATATTATATGAGATGTGATAAAACCATGAGAGATGACAATACTAAGCTATCACGATATAAATCTGGGTCTCTAGATTGTAATCTTTAGACTTTAAATCAATTATGCTACTACAAAAACAAATTACCATCTATTGCCCTCTCCCTAGATTTAGATCTACTTGCAGATAGTGATGTCTAAAAGAAATTGCCCAACCTAAGCCTCCCTCACTTTATACTGTAAATTTTCTATTATTCTACATCTGACTCCTCTCTAATGTATTCAACTTCCAAGTTATTCAATATTTACTTATCCTTTTTCTTCTCAAATGCCAATCAGCAGATTAATCCTTTTTTTCTTAACTAAATCCCATATCAGCATTTTGCCATGTAACAGAGGTCCTAGTAACTATGTAGATATCTACCTCATACAATTGACTGAAATTAGTTATACATTTGTATGATGCAGGTGCATTTAATTTTAAACACAATAAGAGGATGATGGCCAAAGAGTGTTCCAGTTTCCCTTTTACAGTCTGTTTGTATAAGGAAAACAAAAATAGAACTATCTTAAAATCATTAAGGCTCATGAAAATGTTTTAAAAGCAGATCTTGTAATCAAATTCTTTGTCCCTCATAAAGGAGGGACTTCTTCTCTAGGAGCACCTTCCTTTGGGACTATCAAGACTTTTCAGTATGTGTTCATCCTCTTAAAGGAATCTTCCCCAGTGTACACTTTATGTGAAACAAAAAATGAGGTGGAAAGCCCAAGTCAGAAATTAAAGTCCTTTAATAAAGAAATGAGAGGGATTATCAAATGAAATTCAATTCTAAATTTTTAAGCTTCCTTTTGCACCTCAGAATGCCAGCTTCTCAAGTGCTGTGAATTTCCCTATATATTTAGTGTTGGGCAATACAGCACATTTCCCTTCTCATATGCCATCAAGTGCACACACATTTAAAAAATTCTCAGCAAGGCTCCTAAAGAGGAAGATTGAACCACCATCGCCAACCTCAAAGGCATGAGGTCTTTGTCTTGTCTGGACCAGAGTGAGAATGGTGTAGTTTAAGGGTCTCTCCCCCAACCCCAGGTGGCTATGGTGGGAGGAGGACCCATCACCTGATATTATGGTCTGGCTGGTGGGGCTCAGGTAAGCTACTGGCCCCAGAACAGCTAGGGGAGGGTATATAAGCCCTGTACCTCTGGCCACCCCTCTCATGTGAATGTATAGCTCTCAACCCTGGGATTAGAATGGAACCAGGTTTTTTGGTCCACTGTGGGCATTGCATTAGTCACCATTTTTTGGGACTGCGAAGGAATTTTTCTCCTCACTACCAAATTGGACAGGGTGGAATGGGTTTTCCCCACAGCAGCTCAGGGATCTGATGGGGTAGGTCAGTAGGTACAGTTCAAACTGTTGCAATTTAGGAGTCGGGTGTCCCCCAGGGGGTCTGATTCCCTGATAAACTAGAATTGGAAGTGTACTCAAGGGAAGGCATCCCTTCAAGAAGCTGGGGAAAGGTGTTGGGGCTTCTAATGTCTGGTACAATGAGGAGATAACCCCTTTTCCCCAGCCCTTTAACCCTCATACAAGGGGAGGACAGTGGGATCCCAGCAACAGGCTTGGGACCAAGAGCAAAGGGGCGGGGGGAGGGGTAGATGGCCGCATTCAAACAGGTGGAAATGATTAGGAAGAAATGATGATCTGCCTTGTATGTTATTGCTGGATAGTTCCCAGATGAGTTAAATTAATAAAGTTGTGGCCTAATTAAACCATATCCCTTGCATCTTGTCTCTTCCTGCATGTATGGGGCAATGCACAGATGTTGCTGCATGCTGTACACAGGAGCAGCAAGGGAAACACCACAAGAGTGAAAGTTACCAACATTAGTCAGAAGAGGAAGCTGTTGACTGAGTGTGTATAGCTAACATAGGGCATTTCCCTCTGACCCAGTAGAGAAAAGGCCTGTCTATGCTACATACAGAACCACGTTACTTATAGATATGCTTTTTTGCACTCCTCCTCCTGGGCCACAAGGAAGTGCTCTGTGTTAGCAGTACACACTGTGCACAGCTACTGCACAGCAAAAAAAAAAGGCATGAAGATAATGAGGTGTCAGTTCAATTCTAAAGGCTTGTTCTTAGAATGTGGGGAGGGAAAGCAGGAAAAGGGAGAAGTTGACATACAAAAATATCAGACGTGGGGTTAGGAAAAAGATGGAGAGAAATGAAATCACAGAAGTCAATTGCTTGATTTTAGGGTGGAAATTGTATCTGAGATTCTTTCAAGTAACCCCATGAATAGTGATAACAAGATTGGTAACCAAAAGTAGCTCAGAAATAATACTTACCTCTTAAAATGTTAAATTCCTGAAAATGAAAGAGTAGAGGAGGGAGTAGTTCCCTTCCCCCCATACCCAAAAATGAAAGCACTGTTTATGCATCATTCTTCCCACTTATATTTCAAGTAGGAGAGAGTGTGTGTGTGTGTGGTATATCACTTATTGTGAGCAACTCCATCTGTATATTGATTGTGCACAGAGATTAGGAGATAATCTATTTTGATCATGTAAAGAAGAATTACTTTCAACAGTAAAATACCATTTGACAATACTGTAATCATCCCTTCTTTTATATAAACATATAAAAACATTAACTTGCAATTTTTACTGAAGTACTTTATATCTATAATAGACTTTCTTTAAATTGTTTTTGAATAAAAGGACACCTTCATGAATTAACTACTTTCATCTTTTATATGGAATCATATAGAAAGTTAAAAAATTGGGCAATCTAGTTTTTCCATTCAAAGGAAAATTTCATCAAAAATACAGTATAATGTCATCCTTCAGGATTATCTCCTGCTAACATGGAAAATATAACAACCAATCGAGGAGAAAGAAAGGATAAATGGTATTACTGTCTTAATATTTACATAATCACATTTACATATCTGATTCTAAACCATCTTAAACTCATTCAATGCCCTTCACAGGTATATGTTCAGAAATTTTAAAATGAGAGCCATAAAAATGCATGTAACAGTAAAACTAGAAAAATTAGACTGTCATTCATTAAAAGTTGCTATTCAGCCCTAATACATGCTGTCAGGCAGTGCAAGAAAGAGACTGCTGTTCTTGCCCCGACATAGTGATCCTGCTCCAAGTAACCTTTAAAATTCCCTTGAATGCAGAAAACAGTGTTGATCTCAGATCACTGAGAAACAGTCTAATAAATAGGAGAGTGAAAGTCACACAAGTCACACAGTGTTCCGTAAAGGCCAAATCCTGCTTCCTGCACTCAGCCCAAGTAAACAGGACATACACAGGGGAGGCCTGTGTGAGAGATGGGGTGGAATGCCTACCCTATGCAACTAAGGTTAAGTACTCATTCTGCTCCCACTACTGAAGCCTCAGGGTTGCAGTAGCCTCTGACTTTGTTGTGCCCCTTCACAGGGTTGGAGAAGGTTTCAGGCCAATGGAACTACAATGTCAATATACTTATAAACATAGTATGTTATTTCACAGACTATAATTTATATTATAAAAATATTAATAATATTACAGCAGCATCCAGAGGGTCCAGTCCAGACTGAGACTCCATTGGTAGATGCTGGGGGAATCCTGCATCACTAGACGTGAGCAGAATTCATGGCCCCCACAGATTTCTTGGCTTTCCCGCAAAAAAATGACTTCTGATGGGGAAGCAAAGGGAAGCTGCAAGAGTGGCCACACACCCCACCCAAGCAGTGCAGGCAGGTCAGTTTGGGTGCCCAGAGTAGCCACTAGAGACATAAATCATCACTGAGATGGAATGGCTGGGCAGTCATGTGTGAGTGTGAGTGAGAGAGAGACAGACACTCTGTCCCTCTCCCTTGCTATTGCGGCACACTTGGCATGGAGGGGCAGGGCTTTGGGGTGTTTCTGGGGAGGCAGGCATGGGGCAGGCTCTGTCCCCTCAGACCGAGCAGAATGTAGCAGCCTGCCTGCTTAGTGAATTGTTCCCATTGTTCTTAGTGAATTGCCCCAGGAGTATAGAACAGGTGTAAAAATTTTAAGGCTCCTTTACATTGCCAGATTGGTGTAAAGGAGCCTTATTGTAAAGGACAGTGTGGCCTTATAAATGCTTATGGTGCTTTTGTTATTAGAACTGGTCTAAATTTTTGAACTGAAAAAATTTCCTATCAAAATGTGCTCCATGAGCTGTTTCCTAATGACCTTTCTGGGGATGGTCAGTAGCCAATATAAATTGTGAGTTTGAGTCCCCAGCCCTTGCTTGCTCTTCAGTTGCCTATGATGTAACACTGAGCATATGGCTGCATATATTTGCTGACTAAGAACTACAAGTAAAGGGTCAATACTAGCTACATTACTATTAGAGGAAGAGTTGGGGATTTCCTCCAATGCTCCCCACTCCCATTCTTCACCCATTGTATTGTAGTTTAAATAAATTACTAAAATAATTGAAACCAGCGTGATTATATTGTGTTATTTTAATAAATAAAATGTGCAGAATTTTAAAACATTGTGCACAGAATTTTTAATTTTTTGGTGCAGAATTCCCCCAGGAGTAAAACACGTACAAAGAGACTCTGACTCTCAGACTTTGTCTTCATTAGACTTTGTCTTAAAATCTCCCACCATTGCCTCTATTCCACCAATAGTAGCAATAGCAGGAGCGCTAGCATAGAAAGACAGCTGGCGATCACAGGCATTTTAAAAGCCATGTCATCTACCTGCTTTGTGCAGGTATACTACTGTTCACACTGTTACTACTAGTAGTGAAGCTTCACCAGTGGTAGCAACAGTGGGAAATTCAGAGAAATTCTAATGTAGACACAGTAGGGTTGCCAACTTTCTGATTGCAGAAACCCGAACACCCTAGCCCCGCCCCTTCTCTGAGGCCCCACCCCTGCTCACTCCAACCCCCACCCCCAGTCGCTCGCTCTCCCCCACCATCGCTCACTCGCTCATTTTCACTGGGCTGGAGTAGGGGGTTGGGATGAGGCAGGGGGTGAGGGCTCTGGCTGGGGGTGCAGGCTCTGGAGTGGTGCCAGGATGAGGGGTTTGGGGTGCAGGAGGGGGCTGTGCGGTAGGGCAGGGGTTTGGCGGGGTGAGGGCTCTGGCTGGCAGTGTGGACTCTCGTATGGAGCCGGGAATGAGGGGTTTGGGGTGCAGGAAGGGGCTCCAAGCTGGGGCCAAGGGATTAGGAGTGTGGAAGGGAGCTCTGGGCTGGGGCAGAGGTGGGTGAAGGTTCCAGCTGGAGCTGTGTGCTATCGTGTGGGGCCAAGGATGAGGGGCTTGGGGTGCAGGAGGGTGCTCTGGGCTGGGGTAGGGGTACAGGATGGGGTGAGGACTCTGGGCAGCATTTACCTCAGGCGGCTCCCAGAAGCAGCAGGATGGTCCCCCTCCAGCTCCTAGGCGGAGGTGTGGCCAGGCGGCTCTGCACGCTGCCCCGTCTGCAGGCGCCACCCCGGCAGCTACCATTGGCAGCGGTTTCCAGCCAATAGGAGCTGTGGAGCTGGCACTTAGGGTGGGGGCCGTGCACAGAGCCCCCTGGCTGCCTCTACACCTAGCTGGAGGTGGGACATGCCGCTGCTTCCGGGGCCAGGTGGAGCCACAGCAGGCAGGGAGCCTGCCTTAGCCCTGCTGCGTTGCCAAACAGACTTTTAATGGCCCGATGAGTTGTGCTGACCAGAGCCGCCAGGGTCCCTTTTCGACCGGGCATTCCAGTTGAAAACCGGACTCCTGGCAACCCTAAGACAGAGCCTAAGAGCCAGGAATTATATCTCCAATTTGTACAGCACCAAGAGTAATGGGGTCCTGAGCTCAATTAAGGCATATTGGAGCTACTATGTTATACTTAAATAAATAATAATAAAGGTTGACTCCATGAACAAACAATTATGGACATTTTAAAGGAAAAAAATTAAAGTTTCAAGTTGGACCATAATGTGTATCGTTGTTGGAGGTAGGGGGTAACCTAAATAACTTTAAAAATGAATATCATATTGGCATGTAGCTATATTCCGTTAACACCTTACTGCTTTCTATGAAACAAAAACTGAAGAGGAGGATAGTAAAGCTTGGAAACTAATCTGGCACAGTGTAAAATACTCTTTGTCTTCACTAAACCTTTGTCTAACCCCAAACAAAATACTGAGCAGATTCTACTGGACAGCCACCAGATCACAGGCCACAAAAATGTTTAGTGGACATAACAAGCATATGTGTTTGCAAAATTACAGCTCTGTGCAAAACCACAAAACCGTAGGCTCAATTTTGTTGTTTTGTGATAAACATTAACTTTGCTAAATGAAACGATTGTGACTCTTTGCAAGTCTCAGAAGTATGGAAACAATGTTGCCTTTACCTAACTATCTACTACATAACAGTTGAACTTTAGTTCCATATCAGCTATTTATATCTGCTGCTCTTGGCCCCTGCTGATTTTTGTATTCGTTTGAAAGATTTGGCCAGGACCTTGCCCTATTGGCAAGTGCAGACTGGAAAGAAAATATAGCTCTTAGCCAATTATGTCTCCTTGTTGACCTTGCCACCATATATGAATCTTCCAGGGACAGTTGTTCCTGATGACCTCACCATGAACAGAGCTTTCGTTAAAACTAATGCAAATAATTCATGATTCTTAGGGGCGTTCTCCAACTTTTGATATAGTGGTATTGTAATAATATACTATAATTATCCTAAAAAAAAGTGAACTCTTTCAAAGTAACAAGATACTGTATGTTTAATATAGCCTATCAATTGTTCTCAATGGCCACTGAATGTAGGACAAGCAGCAATGGGCTTAATCTGCAGCAAGGGAGATTTAGGTTAGATATTAGGAAGAACTTTCTAACTACAAAGGTAGTTACACTCTGGAATGGGCCTCCAAGGGAGGTTGTGGAATCCCCAGCACTGGAGGTTTTACGAACAGGTTGGACAAACACCTCTCAGGGATGGTCTAGGATGGATTTATTTGATCCTGTCCAGTGCAGGGACTTGGTCTTGATGACCTATCCAAGTCTCTTCCAGCCCTACATTTCTATGATTAAAATACATTATAATTGTAATCAATATAACCATTACATATTTAAAAACAAAAAAGCTGTAGTTTTTCTAAACAAACCAATTTTTCCCAACTATAGCTACAATAAATAGATACAACCAAAATAGTAATTATAAAGCACTGGACTAACTAAAGTATATATATAATCCATCTCTGCTGATTCTGACATAATGTGACAGCTAATTCTGCATGACCTTTCATAACATACTGTAAGTTACAAAGTAATATCCAGACAGGGTTTATACTAGTTAGAGATGGAAAAGACCTATTAAATCAGAGTCCATCCTCTTGCCAGACAGAACACAGGCCTTCCAAAAGAAGGTGCATCACTTACTGAAGTGATATTACATTTAATCTTAGCTTGACAGCCTGCATGTTTTCCGCTGTATGTGGTCTCAAGGAAACCATGTAGAAATTTAGATTTTCACACACACACACACACAAAAGTACCCAATGCCAGCATAATGCCAAACTTCAACATACTTGTACAAGGTTCTGTTCTATTTCTGAAGGATAAATGCTTTTGCTATTTTGTGTAACATGTAGGCAAAAGCTTTTAAAAATCAGGAAGTAGTTACCGTATCAGTGATAAAAACCTGCTCTACTGCATTTCACTATTAAGAGCACTGTTCGACCCAGATGCTGTGCACAATTCATTAGTTTCTAGAGCAATTAATAAGTGCTGTACTATTCTGCACATTAGACCTAAATTATGCAGCGAGGCTCTTGATTTATGCAGTACAACTCCAATGAATTCTAGGGCAAATAGGGAATTATGTGGCCATGTTAATCAAGCATTAACTTATTCAATAACCTTCAATGTTACTGAAATTCTAAAAATGCATCACAAATTGAAAAATAAATTAATGCATGTTATTTATTTGCACTATAGCAGAGGAATACCTCTGCTCCCTGGGTCAGGAGTTCCATAGGAGAGGAGCCCGTCTGAATTGCATGTTCAGCCATGGGAACAGGAAGGTGGGGCAGGCATCAGCATGAGGGTCAGAAGGGCTGCAATACTGTGTCTGGAAAGGAAGGCTTGAAAGAGGCACTACTGTCCAGAGCTCCTGAGATACATAAGATCAGATCATGATTTTTGCAGAGCGAGGGGCTCCTATGCTGCACTATCCAAAGCTATATACAATAAGAGCAGGGCTTTACTCCTTCACAGGTACACAGTGAGGAACAGTGAAGCCCCACAAGAGTGCTTCATTTCTTTGTGCCTGCCTTCCAATGAGAAAAGAGCCATTGGGCCAGTTGACTTCATCTTTGCTCCCCTGTGTCAGAAAGAATCTCCCTCTGGCTGTCCTCTTGTACTGTCCTTTAAAGGGCAGTAGCATGGAAATAGACACAGGAAACTTACTGAACTCCCCTATGTGGGGAAACAGAAAAACCAGAAATGCAAAAGGCAAAATAGTGGGCAGACAAGGTGAGCAGAGGAAAAGTGGCAGGAGAATGTCAACTTCTGTAAATTTATGCAGCACAGATTTATATGGCATCTTAGCAAAAAGATAAATTATGTGGCCATTTATGGTGTTGCATCACCCGATTATACACAGGTCCCTATTGATAAAATTTGCATGAACTCCTGTAAATTCTAACGTTATAAAACCCACAAACCTTTGTTAGCTTAGTGTTAAAATTGCTAAAGTGTATTTCATATTTTTCTCTCTCCCCCCCACTTCTCACACACACACGCTAAAAAACAAAAATATCACAAATTTAAGCAACATTCACACAACACAATACCAACCCCCATGCCTTATCCCACTGCCATCATGATACTCTCTTTAACATGTTCACTTAATTCAACAGTACTAACCCCCCAATACTCATATAAAAAAAATTATCACACTGCAACACACATCCTTACCTTCCATATGTTACTTTGTGAAAATATATATACACCTCTACCCCGATATAACGTGACCCTATATAACACGAATTTGGATATAACGTGGTAAAGCAGTGCTCCGGGAGGGCGGGCCTGCGCGCTCCGGCAGATCAAAGCAAGTTCGATATAATGCGGTTTCACCTATAACGCGGTAAGATTTTTTGGCTCCCGAGGACAGCGTTATATCAGGGTAGAGGTGTAATTGCTCAGCCCTCTCATGCTCGCCATATATGGGGTGGCCCTGTGTGTTCCCAATGGCTCCTGTCTGCATGCTGTGACAACAAGCTCTGTTGACATTCATGTAATCTCTATAAGTAGAGAGATCCTCAGAGTGAGGGAGTTTTGCTTAAAACTGATACACACACAATTGAAGCTGCATTAAATTTTAAGCATATTCTCCACACAGTTAGCAGGAAGATAATACATGTGCCAGGCTGCCCCCTCCAGGCCTGTCCCACACACAGATCCCCAATCCTCACATGACCCCCACAGGGTCCAAGGAGATAGGGGACAGTGCCATGGAGGCAGCTACCCCTTGGGTGAAATTATGCCTCCCCCCCCTTGAAGTCAATGGCAACATACTCATTGACTTCACTGGGCCAGGATTTCACGTCTTGTGTACAGAAAGGGAAGACTGACATATGGATCTCAGAGTAGGAGCCTGGGAAAAGTAACAGCTGGCCCTAAAAACAGTAAGAACTACATGTTGCCCTGAATTTGTATGCTGTACCACTTGTATTTACATCAGTGGGAGTTGCAGCTCCAGGCTGACAGTAGTTTCTGGCTCTAGGTAAATAAACACAACAGAGAATATGATTTTAGAAAAACATAAAAAAGCTTCAATAGAGAGAGATCCAAATAAGAGCTTTTCACAGGGCAGGTGATGAATACACAGGTCACATTATATGAAAAAGCTATGACACTTAAGCTAATATTTTTTTTTTTTTTAAATACATAGATTTTTAACAGTTAACTTCTGCATTCTGTGAACTACACAAAATAATTCAAACAAATCCTAGCTGCTCAATTCACCCCATGCTGAATAGAAAACATTACAGGTTTTCACTAGACACCTGCAGAGCCCTAAGACCCAGATCCTGCAAAGACTTACACGTATGCTCAAACTTAAGCATGTTTGTAAGTCTATACAGGTCTGTCTCATCTCAGCGCGTAAAGCGAAAACCGCGTATAGTCAAAATTATATTGAGTGTAACGGCGGGCAGAATCGCCCGCACTACAGAAACAGTATTTAAATTGTTATTTTTCTCGTTTTTTTCTTGTTTTTGCCGACCATGTAAAGCTGAAATCGCACATGTTAAATGCGCCTAAGATGCGACAGACCTGTATAGGATCAAGGCCTAGGATATTAACTTTTGTTCGGTTAGAGGGATGTTCATAGTTCCTGAGATCATCAGAGCACCATTTCCTGTTATCAAAGTACAACACATTTAAGAAAAGGTAATTTATTTTCTGCATAATTAAAGAACCACTGATGCCTCTTGGAAAACTGAAAATGTTCTGTTTAAGGAGAGTGGATGGCTCAAAGGATTGTAGTGGGTTAAAGAGGCTTTCATCTCTAGTTAGGGATTCAAATTCATCCCAGGCTGTTAATAAGTGAAAACAGTTACTGTCTCATGGCTGTCTGAAAGCCTGGGTGAAATGACTTGGATGATTTCAGTTCAGTTTCCAGGAAACAGGTATGGCTATCACTCTTTTGAATAGTCTTAGCAGAGAAAGAACTCTCTTTTCACCAGAGCTGGAGTTAGAAATTTGAGGTGGGCCTGTAATACAATTTTCTTCCCCAAGCTTGAAATCCTGTCCACCAAGAACACAGAACTATTTGCAGAACTTGCATTATGGAGGGTGATGATTCTTTCACCCTCAAACAAGTTAACTCACTTATTTTATGTAAAAGAAGGCTATCCTATAATCTTTGGGATATCACCAGCATTCATGGATGCAGTAATGGAGCTGGCAGCCAGAGCTGGGGTCCACACATCTTCCAGCTTAACTTTTTCCCTCAAATTTTTAGAAAATAATTTAAAGTTTACATCTTTTGCTCCAATTTTATAACCACAGAATTCAGATTAATATTTCTAGGTAAATATAAACAGATGCTCAAAATAGCCTCCCATTTCATTCCCCAACATTTGCAAAGATTAAGGACATCTCATAGAAAAGTACACAATATAACAGCACAAATCAAATTAGATTAAATTAATTAACCTAAAATTGTTCATTTTCTTGCTTAGTTCCTTCTCCTCTCCTATGTCTGACCCATTCTGTACATTTCCATACCATATTTTTTCTAATTTATGTCTATGAAATCAAAGAAAACAGTCTGTCCTCTCTCTCTCCTTCTTCCTTTAACAAGCAACTTCTCCTTTCCTTTCATTCTTTTCCAAACGTGTATTGCATTCCACTGGCCTCTTCCCCCATTACATTTGCTCTAAGCCCTTTCTCCCCAATTGTTCTAGTCCCCCTGAATCTTTTGTTCATTGTATTATACTCTCTTGGTACTATTTGCTTCCATTTGCATTCTGTTGTCTCCTCATTGTCTTCCCCATCACGAATAATTAATAATTTTTAAATTATATAATGTTTTGGAAACTAATTAATCAACATAACACCCATCAAATAAGCAAGTTTTATCCCTGTTTTACAACAGGAAAATCAACCTAGATTGTAAACTCTTCAGGACAAGCACTCTTTCTTTCTATATGTTTGTATTATAATAAATAATAATTTTATATAGTGCTTGTCATCAGAAGATCTCAAAGCACTTCACAAACTTTAATGTATTTATCCCCATAACAGCCTTGCGTGTGCATATAGTACCCAGAAAACTGGGGCCCCAATGTACTGTAAATAAGAAGAAAGGTGGTCACTTAACCAAGAACAACCAGACTCAGGGTCAGAACTAGAAATAAAGCAAGTAGAGCCTCTTGCTCTCAATTTTATGGTTAGTCCACTGAACCACACTGCTTCTTCACAACAGAGAACTGTCCCCTTTTCTTGCAACCAGAGGCCTCATTAGGTGCTCAGCTGAGGAAAGAGCTAGCTCCCAGCAGAATATGTTTGCAATGGCCCAAGCACCATCAACAGCAACCTAGGTATCTCCCCCCTAGCAATGCCATTGCCTATGCTATGCCTGTTATGTGGACAGAAGACTTCAGTCTCCAGGGCTGGCAAAATGGGACGTTCCAGGAGCACTAAATTCACACTAAAATAAATTAAGTTGTTCTATGTAGAAACAATTCTACTTATGTCATATAAAGTTTTCTTTAATTGCTCAGGAATATTTGCAAATAAATAGATTTATTTTTCCTGAAGTCATCTGTTCCTACTGCTTAATCCTAAAGTCATAATTAGTCATGTTTGTGACATAACACAGCAACTTATTGTAAAGTAATAAACAGTATGTTATGATTTCAGGTGAGGGACACAGTAAAAGCAAGCTTGCTTTTCAGAAAAAGACCTATTTTACAAAGAGAAAAGGATTAAGAGAAATACGTAATACATATAATGGCAAAGACCCACTGACGTGCTGGAAAACTGAAAAAATTCTAACATCTACTACTTTTGCGTGAAGGCTGTCTGGATTGTAATTTGAAATCGTCTAGAACATGTAGCCAGTTTAAAGTACAGCAAATTAGCAAAACAGTTTTTAAATAATTAATCAGCAATGCAAAGTCAGGACATATTTTCAGGCATAGTGGCATTAAAAATACTCAGTGGCAAGCCTCCTCCTATAATTGGTAATGATCTGCTGGTAAAGTTTGGCGGAAAACCAGGAGCTTTAATAGTGATCTAACAATGTATACAAACTTTGGGCCCATTCATTCAATAGTTCTGGTATGCAGAGAATGCAGGATCAGACCCAACATGTCCCAATCCTGAAGAGACTTATACAGGTGCTTAACCTTAACATGTAAGCACAGGTACAATGGGACTAGTTTCAGGAGTACAGTTGTGCACATACATAAATCTTTGCAGGATCAGGGCCTATATTAGGACTCCTCGAGGACCATACTTACTCAGAGACCAGAAAATGAAGGTAAACTAAATCTGTAATTATTTTTTATTAAGTTCTACTTTCTTGATAAACTCAGAGTATAAAAAGTTACAGTATTTAGCCAATGTTCCCTAGCTTGGTCACTGGATATAAAAATGTGGCTCTTAAAGACATGGTTTGATCAGAGAACAAAGATAATACCCAATTCTATGTGGTAGAATAACAGTCACTATTTTATTTTACATGGTTCATGAGGTCAGAAGAATGACAAATAATGTGGTGTTGATTCTTGTCCCTGGATGTCTCATATTGTTCAATGTTTTTATTTTGACTACTATTCTCACTACACTTTTGCTAATGCAAATATGAATACTTAGTAAGTATACCTGAGGTGAGGAAACAGTGAACCTCTTGAATGTCCTCAGATATGAGAGTAATCATCCAGTAATTAATCTGCACAATATGTAGTGCTTCTGTACAGCATTCAAAACTAGTATTATTTTTGGAGCGTATATGTTTAACTCTGAAGGGAAAAGTGCAAGAAAACAAGAGTTGATTCCTTAAATACCCACCCACCCATACAAAGACGAAGTTGAGAACATGAAATTTAAACTATGAAAAGTAAATTTTAAAATTATGTAGCACCACCCATATCCATGACTATGAATCACAGATAAGCTGTACCACACAAAGAAGGGCCCAATTCTGCTTCCATTCATGTTAATGGCAAAACTCTCATTAACTTCAATGGGAGCAGCAGAAGATTCAGTTAAATGTTAGCAGTTAGTAGTAGAAGAACCTACCTCTGCCTATACAGAGAGACAGCCACTCATAAATCTGCACACTACCTTAAAGACTTTTCCTCCCTCAGAGAAACTAAATACCAACCATCTAGTCAAGCCTTGAAGCCATCAAATCCTGGGGTTATTGAAAAAAAAGCCTTGCTCACTATTCTGAGAGCTCCTCTGAATTTCAAAATGAAGTTTGTTCCTTACGTATATATGAAAAAAATATTTTATAAAACGCAGAAGTTATGATTACAAAGCCTTCCAACGATGGTCAATGTATGCAATACAACCTTCTTCTTTACATGTAGTTGGAAAATTGTCATTTTTTGCAACATTTAAGATTTATCCGCAGTCAACCTACTTTTACAAAGGAGGAAAGCCATTTAAGCTTGCG
Source organism: Platysternon megacephalum (assembly GCA_003942145.1). Classification (NCBI taxonomy): domain Eukaryota; kingdom Metazoa; phylum Chordata; order Testudines; family Platysternidae; genus Platysternon; species Platysternon megacephalum. The sequence continues at coordinate 3,343,359 of QXTE01000026.1, read as the reverse complement.
TGCATAAAAAGTAGCCTGACTCTTCAGTTCTCAGGAACAGCCTGATCTAAGCCTGACCACAATGACTAAATCGTTTTCAATTCTCATGGGTAACTAATTAACTCTTTCTCAAAAAGCCTGGTTATAACTAAAGGCTACATTTCCTACCACTCACTCGTCTCCTTCCTCAGTCAGGAAGCCAGTTGGGGAAAGCAGACTCCCCTAGCCCCCTGTGGCGGCAGCGGGATCCCCTGTGGATCTCAGCACTTATCCGTGGGGCAAGTAGCAGCAGCCGCCAACTAGCGAGCACACGAGCTTTGAAGTTTTCCCCTCAGAAGTTTGGTCAACTTAACAGCACCACTAAGCCGCAGGCAGAGGCTGAAATCCCGGCGCCCGGGACACAGGAGCCGCCCAGCGGGGACTTTCTGGGGTTGGAGCCCCTGCTAAAGGGCTTGGCCAAGACAGCTGCCCCACACTGAGCGGATTCCCGCACACGCGCCACGCCAACCCACTGCGGGGCTCGCCTGGCCCCAGACTCGGAGCACCCCAAGGTCACCTGCCCCAGGGACTCCCCTCACTGCTGGGTCCGGGGGAGGGGACACTCACACCGCGCGCTGCCGGGGCGGGGGATGCTCTTCCCCCTCCCGCTGCGCCCCTGCTCCCGACCCGCCAGCCGCGGGGATGTGAGGAACGGGGAGGGGGGACCAAGCGCAAACTTTCGGGGCCACTTACTTGGCGGCTCGCAGCTGCCTCCCCCTGCCGCGCTGGCGAGCCTCTGGGCAGGCGGTGGCTGCACTCTGGCTAGCGGGACTCCCTGCGCTGCAGACATGCCCCGGGCAGCGGAGCGGCTCCGGCTCAGGGTGCACCACTGTAGGGGGCGGCGCCGGCGCTGGGCGGAGGAGGGGAGCGCCCTGCTGGGAGCGGGCTGTGCGCTCCGCCTGCCCCAGCCGGTGCCAGGTCTGCAGCAAGCCCGGCAGCCCGCGTCCTTCTCTCCCAGCCGACCGACGACTTTCAATTCACCTGCAGGCGGGAGCGGCGCGGAGCCCTCCCGGCAGGCGGCGCGGCGGGAGGGGCCGAGTGGCGAGCGCCCCGGCTGGAGGAAGCCCCGGCCGCCCCTCCTTCTCCCGCTCGCCGGGGCGCGCACTCCGCTCGCCCGGGCCGCTCCGCAGCTCTCCCCGGGACTGCAGTCATTGCGTCACCGCCATCCCCACCCTCACCGCGGGGGGAGCTGCCGCTGCAGGAGCCGGGGTGCTGGCTCGGGGGGCCGCGGGCACTGGCCTTGGTGTGGGGATTCCGAGCCCCCGTCAGGGGAGCGCTGCGTGGGGGGCTGACGCCCCGTGCAGGACTCGCTTCGCGCGCGGGTGGGGAGCTGGGGCTCGTTCCCTCCAAGGTGCGTCTTGGGACGCTCAGCCGGCGCACAACGGGCTGCGTCTGTATCAGCGGCTGCCCCCGAAATCTCAGGTGTGAGATCGTTCGCAGCCGCTGCAAGTAACCAGGGGCCCTGCCCTCCACGCTCTCAGCCCCCAGTCTCTCGCTCAGCCCTCGCAGGATCGGGGCCCCCGCCGGGTCCGACCAGGTTCTCTGGGAACAGACAAAGCCCAGAACATTTCAAACGTTTGGCTCCCACAGGGGTCGGGACCGGGGGCAGCCAGCAGCTCATATGGAAAATCTCACAGACGTGGAGCCTCTGACAGCACCAGCTTTCACCCTGAAAAGACAGTCTCTGAGCAGATACGTACTTTAAGGGGTAGAAGTTTAAAAGGCCGTAAAGAGACTTGGCCTTCGCTTCCCGTTGTGAACAGATACGGGGGGGTTGTTTGGTCTGAGGTTTGTCTGTTTTGGGGGGAAGAGAGGGAGAGACCTTTCCGGCCTCCTCGCCGAGTGACCACTGTTTGCATTTTCCATTCTGTTAACCTTCTCGTGCGACCCAGTACACTGGGTTCGTTTGGGGGGTTTAGTGCATGTGCGTTTACACAGCTAAAAGAAGAGTGCCTCACGGAGACTCCTTCCGAACCAAAACCAAGCCCTTCGGGATGCCCCCACTGGACAGTATTCGAAAGGCCGGACTGTGATGATGTTGAAGGCACTTGAGTCATTAAAGTTGGCACTTGCCACTCCCCTTTTTCCCCCATGTTTCGGAACAGTCTTGTGATGCCACATGCAGAGTCCTCGGAAGCTATGTCCCCCTGGCTGCAAAGGGCGATCTGGCTAAGTAGGGAATGCAGGATCAGGTAATATCGTAGTTCCCATTTTCCTAACATTCTTGTCTTCTGTGCCTCTCATCTTTCAGTAGTCGCTGAGCCTTGCCCTTCCTTATAGCCTGGGAACATGTGTTATTCTATGGGCAAGTTAATGATAGAAAGGTAAAGGAGGCATCATTTGAGTCCTAAAAATCTGCAGCATCAGAGCAGAAGCAGACTGTCAATTTCCTTCCTCAATTACAAGCTCTGAGGTCACCTAGAAGCCCCCTTGAATTTTCCTGAAAAATGTTCTTGCTGGTTTTATTGTATGCTGCTGCTGCCTACCAATACTTTGATTACCCCCACTGGTTTGTAAGTCACTAAACTAATCTTTAAAATATAAAAAAATATAAAAAAAATATATAAAAAAATAATCTCTTAAATATCATGTGAACTAAATAAAGCTACACTGAGTACTTCAGCCATGTCAGTTCTATGGCCTGGATCCCTCATGCAGTTATGCACGTTTAATCTTAATTCCATTGGCATTTTTATTAACAGAATATTAAATAATGTATCACCTTTTGCAAATAGCTTGTCATGGTGATCATGAATTGTGGCTAACGTACACCTCTACCTCTATATAACGCTGTCCTCGGGAGCCAAAAAATCTTACCGCGTTATAGGTGAAACCGTGTTATATCGAACTTGCTTTGATCCACCAGAGTGCACAGCCCCGCCCCCTCCCCGAGCACTGCTTTACCGCGTTATATCTGAATTTGTGTTATATCGGGTCATGTTATATCGGGGTAGAGGTGTATTTAAGTAAGTCTGCCCCTGACTGCACTTTTGATAATAACATTTTTAAATATTACTGTCCTTGTCTACACTAAGGGCAGAATAGTATTAAGTTAATTTGAACCAGTTAGTTAATATGGTTTCTAACACGCTGTATTTTCCCAGTGTAGACATGGCCATCTTCTTCAAGGGACCTACTCACAGAAGTAAAATGAAGCATATACATAAATGTTTGCAGGATAAGAACTTCTATGAGTAAGTCAAAGTTCTGAAAAACACCTTAAGCAGGAATCACACTAAACAAAGAGTGCTGGAATAGTATAGGATCCTGGATTAATTTTACCTGCATAAACCCATAGAAAATACTGCAAACACAAGTTTGTTTACTCTGTTGTTGTTTTTTTAATCAATAATTACCCTTACCTGGAAAAACTGAATGTTAAGGGGTAAAATACATTCTCCCCATTACTTTTTCCCCCTTTGTTTTCTAAAAGCCCCTTGACATTGCCTATGGCCCACATAGTACCATATTGAATATAGATTTTTTCAAAACCAGCAATATCTCCTGCAGGAGCTAAAAAATGTTGTAAGTACTAATTGAGCTCTGAGGGATGAAGGGGCATTGGTGGGTAGAGGGAAGATAGGAAATATTTTAAATCCCTAATATTAGAGTGGCAGGTTCTTTTAAAAATTTACAGACACAGCTCATGTTCTAAAATGAGGACAGCTAGAAACTCTGCCTTCCATCCTAATCAGCACCCTCTGCCCCCTGCCAACAAATATCTCTCAACAAACTGGACACTCTAGTCTTTTATAATATGCAGCTAATTTGTTCATATATAGTTTATGACTATGCTAAAAAAGTAAAATCTATGAAATTGAATAATGATGTTTAAACATGAAGTTAGAACTACACCAAAACATTGTTAATCTATATTTTGCTAAACTGCACATTTAATAACCCCCAAAAAAGGGTGTTTGCCCTCCACTCAGACATAACATCAGATATTTTAGGGACCAATCCCATTACTAGCAGTTCATTTTTGCAAAGTATGATACACTGCATTTAGTACTATGCCAAGAAGTATTATATTATTTCTGTTATAGTAATGCCTAGAGACTGAAACTGAGGTTGAGACTCCATTGTTCTGGAACTGTACATACGCACAGTAAGAGAATTCCTGCCCTGAAGAGCTAGACAGACAAAGAGTTAGAGGGGAAACAGAAGCACAGATAAGTGAAGTAACTTGTCCAAGGTCACATAGGTCAGTGGCAGAACCTGTCCCCTGACTCCCAGTGTAGAGCCCTATTCAATAGTCTGCACTGTCTCTAAACACAAACCAACAAACTAAATCACAATTGAGAAAATTACATGTACAAAGTACAGTTTATGACGCAATATTTCATTTTCTTAGTGCCTAAATTTGTGATGTTTTGCTCTCTTCTTGGGGGGCACTAAACACACTGAACTCCCACTGATGTTAATGGAATTTGCAGGTGTTTGGCATCTTACATGATGGAGCCCTTAGGCCAAATTCTGATCCCAATGGAGTTTTGCAATTGACTTGTGTGGTACCTAGATTTGTCCCATAGTTGCTAACTTGCAAAATTCATTAATTTACAATGGGTGTCCCAGACATTGGTACAAGTTAGTAAAACTCTACTGTAGCTACTTATAAGAGGAATAATATTTGGATGACCTGCAACCAGACAGGCCAGTTAATTTAAAATAAAAATCTTTATATATATTTGTATAGCTTATATTCTGGAAATGACAACAGCTGCACTAGTCATAAATGTTTAATTTGTGATATAGTTCTTAATTACATTTTTCCAACTTTGAATTCACTTTAAATATAATTCTCAAGAGTGTTGGTTTTGTTTTTGTTAAGTTTGTAATGCTTCCAGGGGCATAGCTCCATGAGCAGATGTGTCATGAGCAATCATTACACTGATGAAATTGGCCCACAGTGCAGAGTAGTTTTATCCCAATATCAAGATTGAGGTGAATCTGAACAGAGGTATCCTTGTGAGGTACTTTTACAATGAATGAAAGCATGAAATATAAACAGTAAATTAAAATAGAGAAAAATGTCTTCTGTCTTCATATTTAATAAGATACAGAAGGTTATGTATATACACCTCTACCCCAATATAACGGGACCCGATATAACATGAATTTGGATATAACGCGGTAAAGCAGCGCTCCGGGGGGGGGGCAGGGCTGCGCACTCCAGTGGATCAAAGCAAGTTCGATATAACGCGGTTTCACCTATAACGCGGTAAGATTTTTTGGCTCCCGAGGACAGCATTATATTGGGGTAGAGGTGTATAAAAACTCTACATGTGGAAACAGCTGATGAGAATTGGGTCAATCTTTTTTTTTTTTTTAAAGATACACAGTGGGGCTGAGACCAAGTCTGGAAGATTCTTCCTAGAAGGGAAATATGTTATAACTGAGTGAGTGAAACCAGGGCACTATAATGGAAACATCTTCACAGCTCTAAATACAGTGTTAGCTACCATAAGGACTTGATACTCTAGCAAAGAACTTCTTCTGTAGCTACTCTCTCAGCTGCTAAGTGACCTCTACTCCCATTGATTTCAGAGTTGAAGTCTCCTAGCACCTTACAGGAAGCACTCTGCCTGTGTGGATCAGCATGCAGGACCGGGGCCTTGTAAACACACATACTTGCACCATCTTAGTTAAACCACTCCAAAGTCATGTGCAGGCACTCATTTCAGTTTAGCTTAAATCTGTTCCTAATAATTTTAAGCTGAACTGAAGTAAGTGTCCACCAGCCTTTTACCTTAACTAAATCTGGTTAAAATAACCCCTTAAGTTAAAATGGTGCAATTCTAGGTGTAGACAAGCCCTAAATTGGGACCTGCTCCTACTCCTATTGAAGTAAATGTCAAAGCTTTCAGTGAATTTACTGAAAGCAGGATTTGGGGTCCTTACAAAGGAGTTAAGCAATACTTCTGCTCTGTTGAAGTGGAATTCTTCAAAAGGAATCTTCTTGAAAAGCATGTCTGTATTCGATACATCCTTTGATAGAGAAAGAAGCTCTATATAAACGTGTACGTCTGTTATGGACAGCAAGATTCTATATTGATATAGAGCTATTCTCAAGGAGAGCACAGTAAGCAACAAATTAAGAGGATTGGAAACTGGTACTCAGCTAAAGATCAATGTTTTTAAAAATGCTTTTTTAGATGTGATATGCCCCTACTTTTTGAGGATGCTTGTGCTACAGTAAAATTTTCCATTTATGAACCATTTCTGATTCTCAATGATCAAATGTAGAAATGGAGGAAACAGTTTAGATGCATTGTCCATAAAACTTCTGTATATGGACTGCTGGTTTAATTGCTCTGCTTTTGCTTTAATTAAGTTTGTACTGCGTTGGAAGCCACTGAAATCATTCAGCATTTGGAAAACATGCCCAAAGGAACCCTTTTGCACTGTGGGAGAAGAGGAAGTGATGGGGAGGGTAGACGAGTACTACCAAAAGTTAAACTTTCCACACTTTGACCATTTTAGAACAGTCAGAAATGTGATGGAAGACTTCCCTCACATAAGAACGGACATACTGGGTCAGACCAAAGGTCCATGTAGCCCAGTATCCTGTCTTCCAACAGTGGCCAATGCCAGGTGCCCCAGAGGGAATGAACAGAACAGGTAATCTTCAAGTGATCCATCCCCTGTCACCCATTCCCAGCTTCTGGCAAAAAGCTCACTTTCCTCCTGCTGTCCCAAAGGATTTGCTGTTACAGTAGCACTTTCTTTTTTCTGAATAAGGACCAGAACACACATTTGCTCTGTTTCTGCAATTGTGCAGTACTGATCATTCTGTGCAATGAAGAATTTGTAAGTCACCTGAATTGATTAAGTATAGTATTGCACTGCTGTAGAATTACTTAGCAAAGGCACTGTTCCCAGAAAGCACCATTTACAGCAACGCAGAGCCACTGCAACAGAACAAAAACCCTGTGGAGGTCAGGGAGCTTGGAATTCAGACTCTGAGCCAAATTTATCCCCTGGTGTAATCCCGCCTAGTTTTGCAGTCAATGGAAAAATTAGTTTAGCGCTCAAAGTTTTCTCTGGTCATAGACATCTTGGGAGGCGGGGAGAGGGATGTTTGTTTCTTCCTTTTGAAATTCTCCCATAGATATATCCTTTTGTATTTTGTTGGACTTAACTTCAGATCTTCACAGTGAAGAAAAATTGCAGAAAAACTGTCCTTCAGAAATTCCCCCATTAACAATGTTTGTAATGGAGGGGGAAGAAAGGAGTACTGCAACAAACTACAGTTCATCCTAGTAACAGTCTCTTTCCTTTCAGAACTCAACCCTTCGCTAAAACTACTATCAGCAGAAAATAATGTAATTAAAAATGGCATATATATAAATATTTATCTAAGAGGTTTATAATATCATCCATCATCACAGTATCTAATCTCTGATGGAAATAATGCCATAAGAATGCAAAATTCTCTCTTTATAATAAATGTAAAGGAAAACTGTCACAAATTAAGAATAACACATTTCTTTACGTGTATAACACCATGGATTATTAAAACTGAAATAATTTAAAAAATAATCCAACTTCAGAGTTTATGGTATTTATCTTTTTCTGTTTTACCATGGTTGGACAAGGAAATTAGTGATCTGTTAATGGTGACCTATAAAGAGAACAATAATAGATTTGTGTTTTGCTTCATTAGGATTTAAAGAACACCTGGGAGATTTTTCTGCCTTTTATAAACTTTAGGAATACCACGAATGTTGTCTCTTTTCTTTCCTGGCTTTATGGAGGTCTCCTTAAAGGATCCAGAGATGAGGATTGGGAACTCTCCTTGCTCCAATTGATAAAATGGGAACAAAAATACTTTTTCTAACTGTTTGGCAAAACCAATTTTAGATAGTCTGAAAAATTCACTTTCCCTTTCAATCCAGTGTCACTTTATACCTGTAATGTAATTCATTTATACCTGTATACCTGTAATGCAACTGGATTAATGAGTCCTGAATTTCTAATATAAAAAACCCAAGCAGATTGTTATTGCATTACAGTAATGTTAATTCTGCCAATTATTGCATATATGAAAAGCCAATCGCTTCCCCAAAGAGCTTATCTCTGCCTCCGAGGTCATTTCACCTTATTTACAGTTTGACTTCCTGGTTCTCACACACTGTCAACTCACTATTGGAATGGCTGGGTTTTTCACACCTGCAAGATAGCTTTGACACTTTAAAAATGTTTTGGGTTTGAATTATGAATTATGAAAATTCTTAAGAATTATAATTTTTTTACACAAGACTAATATTTTTGGTCTGAACTACCATACTTCACAATAAGAGACAAGGTGGGTGAGGGGTAATATCTTTCATTGGGCCAACTTCTATTGGTGAACTAGACCAGCTTTTGGGCTACACAGAGCTCTTCTTCAGATCCATGTAGCTCTAAAGGTTGTCTCTCATTGTACCAACTTCTGTTAGTGAAAAAGATATTGCCCTTTGCCCACCTTGTCTCTCTAATATGCTGGTATCAACACAGCTACAACACTGCAAACATACTTCACAATGTCCATTTAATTATTGCTGAAAGTGTAGAAAGCCAAAGCTTTTTGTTCCCCTTTAGGGTGGAAAATGGAAATGATTTAGCTTGCCAGTTAACTCTGAAATGGAATCACTAACCCAATATCCTGAAATTCTGTTCCAAGCTCAATTTAAACAAGACTACCATTGTCTACAATAAAAGTGGAATTAAGGCCATAATGTATAACTGAAATGGGAAGAGTAGCAAAAGGACTTGTTTAGTCAATAGATTTATTTAGCAAGCCATTTAAAGATTACAGTTATTACCTACTCTTTAGGGGCAACTTGATGCCATATCCTTGTCTACACTACTAAAAATACCAATAGCTGTCAATGTGCATAAGTGAGCCAATGCTGAACATCATTTAACAGCAGCTGTAGGCCAAATACTATTCTGTAATGTGGACAAGGTGACAGAAAAAGAGGAAAGTGTTTGTTTTATAATATAACTTTCCAAGAAAGGAGAATGGCTGAACAGCCATGTAAGACAGGCTCAAGGAGAATAGTGCAAAATAGACAGAGCATCTCTTCCCACCAACCACACACAAATACTACTCAGTACTTCACGGTGATCTATCTCAGTCATCATGCTACCAGATTTCTTGAAGGAACAATGGCCAAACTTGGATGGTGACAGCTGGGAACCTAAATCCACATTTAAGTGCCTGTTTTTAAACAGGCCTGATTTTCAGAGGTGCGGCGCACAGCTACACACATACTCATAAGGCAATGAGAGCTGCAAGTGCTCTGGAATATTTTTTTTTAAATCAGACCACAGGTTTGTTTTAGGTGCCTAAATATGGATTTAGGTATCTAACTTCAGCAATCCAGTTTTAAAAATTGTAGTTCAGAGTTAATATTGTGAAACCAAGGGCCCATTTTATAAGTCTTGAAAATACGTTACATGCCTGCTGCATTCATTGAAATCCATTAATGCGAATGGACAAGCTATACAAGGATAAGCTAAGCTTTGCTGGGTCCTCTCAAAGTGTTCAAGAGCCCTTCTGTGTGCTGTGGACCTGTTTGTGAACCTCTGACTTAGTATTTCAGATCCCAAGTCTCAGTCAAAGTTTACGATTAAAATAATAGATTAAAATCTTATTGCCCCATCCCTACAGTGAGAAATAAAATGCAACGTACATCTTCCTTTTACCTCAAGTAACCTCTCTGCCTCACCCACAGAACGAATTTGCCCTTAGTGCCAAGCACTAATTTCTCTAATCCAAAATTAAACTACAAGGGAGAATCTCTCCAAAAAGGCTGCAAACAATTCAGTTCAACAGTTGCCTTCAGGTGAACAGAGATTAGTCCACAGTTTTGTTTTATTTTCCTGGACTGAAACACAAATGCCTTCCTTCCTCTCCATTCCCTCCCCTCCTCCCCACCCCACACAGTGGTTATGAAAGTCAATGTAATTCAACCATCATATAAGGTACTTTTAAATGATGATTTGCCAATTCAAACTAAATATGTTAAACAGTGACTTTATTAAAATCTAAATCTGAACCTTAAGGACTTTAATAAAGTGTTCAGCTACTAATCCCTCTATCTGCAAATCACTCATTGCCCACAAACCAGTGTCCTATTTTGAAACTAGTGGATTCTACATATTTTGCTACCCTAGATAAATTGGAAGATGTCTGTTCCTTGTAGCCTCTGAGTTAAGCAAACTATGGCTTGTGGAACTGGATCTTCTCCCCAGATAATTTTTTGTTTATTTTTAATCTAGAATAGCCCCTTAATAGTTTAATGTAGCTGCCCCAGAATTAAACTATTCCACTGTCAGTATAAGCGGTCACTCAATATTTTGCTGCCCCTAATATTTTGTTGCCGTAGATGACTGCCTGCTTTCCCTTTATGGAAAAGGCTCCTTATGTGGTATCATGACATGGGCATGATAAATTATCACCCCAAACAGCTGAAGCAGCTCAAGAATTTATCTGGAGGCATGTTTAATTTTATATAATTTAGTACCTGTGGAAGGTGCCAGATTGACAGCTCCGGACAGTGAAACTTTCCATCCACAGAATAGATACTGCACATTTGGAGCAATAAGGGCTTCCCAAATATGGCCCACTGAGTGCCTCAGCCCTGACCTGGAGAGATTACATTTAGGATTGATAAAATAGTCCAGTTACCGTGACTACTGAATGCTTGATCTGTCTTCTAATAGTGCCAAGTACACCAATTAGTTCCTGTAAAAATAGTGATTTTTTTTGTAGTGTGGACAGCTTTCCAGAGATTTTAAGGCTAGAAGGTATCATTAATGATCACCTATTCTGACCTCCTGCATAACCCAGAGCACCTCACCCAATAATTCCTGCATAAAGCCCATCACTTCTGATTGAGCTAGAGCAGAATGTAGCTGAGATCAATTCATATCATAAAGGCCACTGAATGACCATCAGAGAGTAATGTCTTTGTGAATCTACTCTAGGTCAATAATAACAATGGTGACCTAGATATGTAATAATCCATATTCATTACCAATACCCAGGTCCATTTCAGAACCTTCAGAGGCAAGATTTAGATTATATATGTGAACCACTACCATTTCCATTCTAAGGATTCATATGAACATCAAGGGATTCAGTAAATGATCAAGCAGAAGCAAATTCTGGCCTTGTCTAGTCTAGCCACTTTTAGAAAACCTCCCATTACTTCACCTCCCCGATGGTACCAATGGCAGTAGCACTAATGTAGACATAGCACTGATGTTTTTAACCACTGTTACATAAACCTGCCACCTAGACAATGTGGTCAGGGGCGGCTCTAGCTTTTTGCCGCCCCAAGCATGGCAGGCAGGCTGCCTTCGGCGGCTTGTCTGCGGGAGGTCCAGCGGTCCCGCGGCTTTGGCGGACCCGCCGCCGAATTGCCGCCGAACCTCCCGCAAGCAAGCCGCCGAAGGCAGCCTGACTGCCGCCCTCGCAGGGACCGACAGGGCGCCCCCCGCGGCTTGCCACCCCAGGCACGCGCTTGCAGCGCTGGTGCCTGGAGCTGCCGCCGAATGTGGTAAAAACACTGGTACCCTGAGAGCTCTAACTCTCCAACTGTTGCTACAATCAATGCAGCTGCGCCAGTGCTAGTGAAATGGTGGTAGACTTCCCAAAGAAGGATAGTGCAGACCCAGCCTTTGCAAATAGTCAGGTCATTCTTTTGCAGAGGAGCAAGTTGAGCTGGAAAATCTAGAGAGGAAAATAAAAGCATCTGAAAAAGTAAACATTATTTTGATAACTAGGTAAATATTATATCTTGGTTTTAAGACAATAGCATTGTCATTCCTGTATCTTGTTAGCATAAAGGTTTTAAAAAGCACTTATAATAATAATATAATATATGGAGATATACCTATCTCATAGAGCTGGAAGGGACCCCGAAAGGTCATCAAGTCAAGCCCCCTGCCTTCACTAGCAAGACCAATTTTGCCCCAGATCCCTACCTAAGTGGCCCCCTCAAGGATTGAACTCACAACCCTAAGTTTAGCAGGCCAATGCTCATACCACTGAGCTACTCATTACTTTTATCGGCTAAGTCTGTCAATTACTGGAATATGCCAGAACTCTATGAAAGAACATTGCATACACAGGAATAAGAATAACTATTACAAAATATGCTAAGAGTATTTCATTATGGGCAGAGGAAAGAATTATTAAAAAAAAACAAAAACCCACATTTACCACTGTAATATACATTTGAGTCAGAGTGTGAAATATTCTCCATTATACACTGATTTTAGGTTCTCTGAAATGGTTATGTCTGTAGTGTACTCCCCCAAGGATTCCAGCTGTCTGGCTGCCTACAGAGGAAAAACTGAGCTTGAGGAGGGAAAAAAAGAAAAAAATTGGAAAAATACTAAAATTGCCTGTTTTGCTTGAAGTTTATAGTCAGGATAAACTATTTTGGTTGTGCCTAAGGACCTGCAAAGAACAAAGTAAAGAGCACAATACAGAACAGAATATAGCAGCAAGTACATAGCATTGTCTGTGTTCTCTTGTGCACTGGATAGAAATTCATTGTTTACATACATCAATCATGATTTGCTACAGGGTATTCCTTGAGTTACTACATATCTTTAATATAGAGGAAAAGAGAGAAAAAGAAAACAGATATTTCTGTCTGCTTACTTCTGTTTTGTTGGTTTATGACTTTTTTAAAACTAAGAATAGAGTTCACGTTACTGAAGCTTTGCAAGTTGAACAGATTACAAACTCGCCTCCCCATTATCAAAAGTAGGGTGCTTTTAAGATTTTCTCTGGACATTCTCAAATCTCATTAGCACACCACAGATTGCAGTGATATAGCCAGATATCCTTAAGGGAATACTGAACATCATTTAAACTCCTCATTCCTTTAGAATTCTGCAATCTATTAAATGTCCAAAATCCACCGTAGTGGCGATTTCTCAGCATTATCCATCCTAGAAATGAAAAAAAATAAAAAAATCAACCAACATAATACTGCATGAAATGAGATTCTTAAAAAAATAAACCAAGCTGTTGACACACTCTGGTCCCAAACTATGCCTATTTTGTGTGTAGAGCTCTCACTGAAGTCAACAGGAGTTCCAAATGCAGAGTCCTTCCAGTCCTGGGTGTAGAGCCACTAATCATAGCATAACTAAACATGCACTTTTCTTGGCGAATTGTATCAGATGATACTTCTGATGTGGACACAAGGTAGATAAAACAAACACAAACTGTGTGGTTGGAGACAGGGTGGATTTGATTTAAATCAAATTTATTTAAATCATGATTAAATCACTAGTCAGGAAGATTCAATTTAACCATGGATTTCTACATAAAAGTTCATTCTTGTTGGTTGTTATAACCTTAATACATGTTCTTCACAACTCACAGATAGATGTAGGTTTCATTTTTAGAAGGTACACACTATACATTTTTAAGTGATTTATTTTGAAAACTTTTCAAATTAGTTTTACAGCTATATCAGAAAACGAATGATTGTTTGGTTATTTCATTAACCAAAAGTAAATGAAGCAGATATTTATGAAGTCATTGGGAGGTGAACTATCTCCAATTCAACAGGTTAATCATTAATATTTGGAGGATTGTACTTGCCATGCTGTATTAGGAAAAGAACATCACCAGATAGACATTTACATTGTTTTATTTAACTAAAACAACAACATTATGTATTCTGGATGTTTTTCTTCAACAGCAAACATATGATATTTTAACAAAACAAGCATATGAATTTTGAATTTAGTTCAACATTCAAGTTTTTTAAAAACAGGTTTGTTTTTCTTAAAATTGTTTTTAACTAAAATAGTTAAGTGAAATATTTAAAAAAAAACAAAAATTAAATTGACTGTGTCAGCCAGGTCAACATGAGAAACTTAAAATATTGGCTTCTGCAGCTAACTCAGTCATCTTCACCTTCATTTTCCTGATTGTTCATAATTTGGAAAAGAAAAACAAGATTTCCTGCTTTTTCAGGTCCTGAACTATTTCTCAATTTGGAATGAATTAGTCCAAAAGAAGAAAATATTCTTGCTACACCATCAGAAGAAGCTACTGCTGTTAAAAGTGAGATCATCACTTCAACAGTCTCTGAATCCAAGTACTTAAGTGACTTCCACCAGTTCACTGGTGTGTCTTTCTTTAAAACATCATCAGCAAACATATATTTCTTGAATGGTTCACCCTTAGCTCTGAAGTTTATTATAGTTGGCATTATGGAGGGATGATTGCTGGATGTCCATGTCCTAGCCAACTCCTCTTCTTCAGCAGTTAAGGTTTGATCCTGGTACTGAGTATTGAGAATATTTGCAAGAAAATGAGCTGGAGATAGTGCTTGTCCCATTTGTTTTTTTAATGCTTGTAATTTAACTGTCATTGCATATTTCTTTTTTTAAGATCTCACTCAGTTCATTCCAAATTTCAACAGCATCAGCAATAAAACAGCTATTTCCCTGCATTTTGTTCAAGGCTACAGAAATAGGCTTCAGGGTACTCAGCATGTGTTCAACATTTCTCTTAAGCCCAATGTTGAGAACTTTGGCTGTGACAGTGCCATCTATTTTTTCACGATTTTGTTCACAAACTGTCATCAGATTAGGCCAGTTCTTGATATAGTGCTCAAAACAGTCCACTACTGAGTTCCATCACATGTCTTGTGGGAGAGTTAGCTTGGTTTCTCCCACGTTTTTCAGAGAAGCTGCTGCAAAGTGGTTGTTACGGAAGTACTTTGCAATTTCAACAACATTAGCCTTTATTTCTGGAACACTGAAGTCTTTGTCTAGGAGGTGCATCAAATGAGCACTGCAACCGTATGTTATTAGTTTGGGACTCTTTTCACTCTCTTCTAAATAATTTCTTCTCATCTTGGATACATTTGCAGCATTGTCTGTGACCAAGCTGCATACTAGACATTTGAATTTTGTTTCAGTTTGTTATAGCTTTTACTGCTACTTCTTGTAAGTATTCTGCTGTGTGTGCATTTTCTGATGTATCCTCATAGGCGCCAACTCCGTGGGTGCTGTGGGGCTGCAGCACCCATGGGGAAAAATTAGCGGGTGCTATGCACCCACCGGCATCCAATTTAAATAAAAAAATCTGATTTTTTTTTTTTTTTTAAATCATTGATTTTTATCCACCCTGGTTGAAGATTGGCTGAAACTTTGATTAAAATTAGAATAATCATCCCAGCAACAAACTGGACCAGTGCTGTGTGAAAGTCTTGCCATCAAGGCATTAATACCAACGGAGAGACAGGCTACTCTTAGCTTTCCTTTACCAATATTGCAGTATTTGGCAGAAACCAAAATTCCAGAGCCACCGACTTTGCCACCTCACTGTTCACCCCTAGATCACTAATAAATATATTGAACAGCACTAGTCTTAGTATGGATCTTATTAACCTTTGCCTGTTAAAAATTGATCATTTATTCCTACTATTCATTTAGTCTCTTAGGCCTAGTCTACACTGTAGAGTTAGGTTGACATAAGGCAGCTTACGTCTACTTAACTCTGTAAGCATCTACACTGAAATGTAACTCCCACCGATGTAACTCGCCCACTACATCGACTTCACTCCACCTCCACAAGAGGCATAGTGCTTGGGTCAATGTAGTTAGGTCGATGCAGTGTCAGTGTAGACACCGCGTTGCTTACATTGACTGTTGCTGCCTTTCAGAAACTGTCCCACAATGCCCCACACTGACGGTTAAATCGGTACAAGCACTCCTGGTGAGGATGCGCACTGCTGACACAAGGAGCATAGAGTGGACATGAGAAAGCAATTTAATTACTGCGGTGGCTATATGTTGACATAACGTAGGTCGACTTAATTTTCTAGTAATGACTTGCCCTTAGTTGAGGTCTACATCTAAAACTTAGGTCAACCTAGCTACATAGCTCAGGGCTATGAAAAAATTCACACCCTGAGCACCATATTTAGGTCAACCTAACCCCTAGTGTAGACACCACTAGAGAAGGAGAAGAATTCTTCTGTCGACCTAGCTATTGCCTCTCGAGAGGCTGGATTTACTAAAGCAACAGAAAAACCTCTTCTGTCGCTGTACTAAGTGTCTACACTATAGCACTATAGAAGCACAGATGCTGTAGACATACCCTTAGTTAGTGTCGAATTTATTACAGTAGTTTACCTCACGCCTCATGACCACTTAGTTTCCTTAAGAGCTCCTTGTGAGGGGCTTTATGAAAGGGTTTTTGAAAATGCAAGTAAATTATGCCAACCAGTTCTGCTTTACCCACTATTTTGATGACATGCTCAAAGAATTCTAGTAAGCTAGACAGGCATGGTTTTCCTTTACAGAAGCAGTGCTCAGTTATCCCTTTCATATCATGTTCATCTAAGTAGTTTTAAGTTTTTGTTTCAGCCAGTTTACCTGGATCTGAAGTAAGGCTTGCGAGTCAGTTATTGCCAGAATCACCCCAGTGGCCCTGCCTCCTGAACAGCAGGTCCAGCTGCAGTCCAGAAGAGGGCCTGGGCCCCAATAAGAACTATTTATATGCAATATTTGAAAGATTTTGTTTCATCTGTATTTAGGATACTGAGCAAGGCTCTTACAAAATCCTGAAAGTAAGAGAGAGATAGAGTGTCCCCAACACACACACACTCCCTCTCCCTCTCCTCCCCTACTCTCAATAAACCCTGAACACTAAAGGTTTTTTTAAGTTACCTTTGGGCTAAGAAGCTTGAAAAGTCTCAGCCCCACAGGAGAATATTTTAAGAAGTTATGTGTATAATCAACAAGTGGTTAGACTGGAAATTTTGCCATAGCCTTAACTATAATACAGCCTCCCTACATTTTAGATTTTGCCAGATTTTTTTATTTTTGTCATTTCTAACTTCTTCACTATTTTTCTCTGATACTTAATTTTTTATTACAATTCTTTCCTTTCTGTTTACTTATTTTCTGTCCTTTCTTATGAACTTGTCTATTTAATTTTTTTAAATATAGGCCTGATTGATATTCCTTGATGACAAATAAATAAATCCATCCTCCAGAGCAGGATAACAAGGAAACATAAATTCATTTTCTTCTAAACTTCACATCATTCTTAATAGATCTTCAACTTCCCTTATTCAGACTCCATTTGACATCTCCATTTTATTACGCTAGACACAATCATACATAATTTTAAACTACAGCACTTACCCTCCTCAAGCTTTCCTACAAATTTATTGACTCCTCATGATCAGAGCAAAGTATGCAGCAGTCAGTGGGAATGTTTGGTCAAAAGTGAAGCCTGCATCTTTGAAATTAAAAATCAGGAATAGAGTTTACAAGCTAATGTAAAGAAAGTTATTCACTAGCAAATAGTTTTACCTTCAATACAAAATAACAAAAGCACAGCCGACTATTTTTGTCTGGAATAGCTGTCTGTGTCTGTTGCATGGTTATAGAAGCGAAGCCAGTTTATAGCTGAAAGGAAGTGTTCCAATTCAGTACTACTTCTGAGGCTACATATCTGAAACTCCACTTATTGGTCAAATTTCTTCACTATAAATCCTTGCAAATTTCCCTCTGGGTACCAATTAACAGTAAATCTGACAGTTTTTTTGTGTGAAGTGGACAGTGTTCCTTAACGTGATTGAGAGTAGCAATTTATTTCATGTGGATTACCAGACAGCTGTCAGGTGGTAAAGACTTTTTGACCCTACCAACTTGGACTGAATTTGAGCCAGTGCCCTAGAGGTGACAGGCACTGTACATTATTACCAATTCCTTTAGCCATCCAGTCCCCTTTATAATTATATTATCAAAATCTAGGCAATTTCTACACAGGAAGTTTTTGGATTTTGGCTCGAAGACAAAAATGTGATTTTAAGTCTCCAATCCAGAATGCAACTGAATCAAGAGATGAATGTGCTGGGGACATATTATGTGACAAGTAAAAATGAATATATGAAGACGTTGCTAAGATGCATATCACTACTGAGAATATGCCACAGTTTATTAATAATGGGCTAGCTTCAACCAGAACATGCATTCCTGTGTGGCAGAAAGTCTACCTCCCATGGGGGCTGCTAGAGCCTACAGCATCCTTGGGGATTTGCTGCCTCCCTCTGCAGCATGGAGCATCTTCTAGGATTATCTCAGCATGTCCCATATAATCAACTATCTGCCATTGTAGGGTCCTTGGTGACACCTCAGTCTTGCCTGCTCTCTACCTGTGGCACAACACAGTTTAGTCTCCTGAGGACTGAAATGCTTTAATCTAACCCAGGTTACTGGGTTTAGCACGGGGATAACTGGGTGAAATTTAATGGCCTGTGATGAACAGGAGGTCAGACTAGATGATTTAATGGTCCCTTCTGGCCTTAAACTCTTTAAAATCCTCTACCAGGAAGATTGTCGTCACACAAGCTCAAAAAATGGACAGTGCTGTTCAGAGAGGGAGGGTGGCCATATGCTGTCCAAAGTCTTAATATCAAAATGTGGAACTTATAGTGGAGATGTCATTTTATGCTTAAACCATTCACTGCTACCAGTGTTCTATGTCAATAAGGATATAAGAGGTACATGGGGTACAGCCAGAGATGTGTTTCTGGATGGGAATACTATCCATGGCCTTCTCTATCTCCACATCAGAGTCATCCCAATGAAGCTGTGGTAGCAGTTTCCTTTTTTCCTGCTGGATGGATGGGGCTGAACATTTAGAAATTAAACATTTTAACCTTCTGTGGTTGTACATATTGGCTGAATGCAGAACTGGAACAGAGACACCTCAGCTGCAAGCAAAGACTAGTTCTGGGCTGAAGCCAGAAATGGGAGCAAGAGGACATACCTTCCTGAAGAATGCCGGCTTCCTTTTCTACTTCCAGGAAGACACATTTGGTACCTGAAAGCAGGAGCGCCGCCAGCCTTTTTGCCGCCCTAGGCAGCGGAAGGTCCCGCCCCCAAAATGCCACCCCTGACAGAGGCGGCGGAAGGTCCCGCCCCCGAAATACCGACGACGACCAGGGCGGCCGGCGCCCCTCAAATGTTAGTGCCCTAGGCGACCGCCTAGATCGCCTAATGGGTTGCGCCGGCCCTGCCTGAAAGAGGAAACGCTGCTGAGACACTGGATCCATATGGATCAGGCTCTTACCAGGATTTTGGTGTCAGTAAATAGAAATGTCATCTCCTTGCCTTGTTCTCCATCTGCCCTTCTTCCATGGGCTTAATGTGTGTCAGGCCAAAGTGGCCTGATGAGAGTCAGCACCCAAAGATCCTCATCTACCTTTGGGCTTTGAAAGTGCACTTTTAGCAAGTGCTTGAGCTGCTA
This sequence comes from Platysternon megacephalum, assembly GCA_003942145.1. NCBI lineage: Eukaryota > Metazoa > Chordata > Testudines > Platysternidae > Platysternon > Platysternon megacephalum. The sequence goes on along the minus strand of QXTE01000026.1, from coordinate 3,324,044 downwards.
TCCCACTTTCATCCTATTACTCATTATTAGCCCTTGAATAATAATTGTGTAATCAGATTAGTATGATAATACTTGGTAATTATTTGGTACTTTCCATCCAAGGAGCCTAAAGCAGTTTATAAATAGTAAGTAAGTTTTATTATCCTCATTTAACAGGTAAGAAAATTGATGCAGAAATCAGCTAAGTGATTTCCTCCAGATCATACATTAAATCTATGGCAAAGCCAGGAATTAGGCCCCTTGACTTCCAGTCCTATGCATTAAACCCAGAACATCCATCTTCCTTTTTAAATCAGATCATTCTTTGGGAGGAACTTCACCTAAGGAAAAAAAATAACAGTTACTGAATCAGGATTTCTAGTTTATTGGCACACTGTTAACATTGTCCATTTTTTACATTGTGGATTATCAGTTTGATAGGATTGTAGCTAATGAAGGCCTCAATTTCAGAGGTGCTGAGCACCCAAAACTCCATTTGAAATCCATAGGAGGGATAGGTGTTCAAATGTGAAATACGCAAACAATGAGCTTGATCCTCCTTCCACTGAAGCTGATGTCTAAACTTCCATTGATGTCAATGGAGTAGATCAAGCTTCATATCTCATAGACTCTAAGGCCAGAAGGAACCATCCTGTTCATCTAGTCTGACCTCCTGCATATTGCAGGCCACAGAACCTCACCAACCCACTCCTGTAATAGATCTATAACCTCTGGCTGACTTACTGAAGTCTTGATTTAAAGACTTCAAGTTATCGAGAATCCACCATTTACTGAAGTTCAAACCAGCAAGTGATCTGTGCCCCACCCTGCAGAGGACGGTGAAAACACTCCAGGATCTCTGGCAGTCTCACGTGGGGAAAAATTCCTTTCCAACCCCAAATATGGCAATCAGTTAGACCCTGAGCAAGTGGGCAAAACCCCTAGATAGACACCTGGGGAAGAATTCTCTGTCATAACACAGAACCCTCCCTCTCTAGCATTCCATCTTGGGTGTTGGAGATATTTGCTAATAGCAATCACAGATGGGCCATATGCCAGTGTAAGCAATCTCATCATACCATTCCCTCCATAAACTTATCAAGCTCAGTCTTAAAACAAGTTAAACTTTTTCCCCCACTACTTACTTTGGAAGGCTGTTCCAGAACTTCACTCCTCTGATGGTTAGAAACCTTCATCTAATTTCAAGCCTAAATTGATTGATGGCCAGTTTCTATCTATTTGTCCTTGTGCAACAATGGCTATTAAATTAAACAACTCCTCTGCCTCCCTGGTATTTATCTCTCTGATGTATTTATAGAGAGCAATCATATTTTTTCCTCAGCCTTCATTTAGTTAGGCTAACCAAGACAAGCTCCTTAAGTCTCCTCTTGTAAGGTAGGTTCTCCATTCCTCTGATCATCCTAGTAGCCCTTCTCTGCACCTGTTCCAGTCTGAATTCATCTGTCTTAAACATGGGAAACCAGAACTGAACACAGTATTCCAGATGAGGTCTCAGCAGTGCCTTCTGTAATGGTATTAACACTTCCCTCTCTCTACTGGAAATACTTTGCCTGAAGTAGCCTAGGATGGTCTTAGCCTTTTTCATAGCAGCATCACATCAGTGGCTAATAGTGGTCTTGTGATTGACGAATGCACCCAAGTCTTTCTCCTCCTCTGTTGTTTCCAACTGATACATCCCCAGCTTATAACACATTTTTTGTTGTTAGTCCCAAAGTGCATGACCTTTCACTTTGTACTATTGAATTTCATCCCATTTCATTTACTCCAGTTTTCATGGTCATCCAAATCTTCTTGTATGATACTCCTGTCCTCCTCCGTATTGGCAATACCTCCCAACTTTGTGTCATCTGCAAATTTTATTAGCACACTCTCACTTTTTGTGCCAAGTCATTAATGAAAATGTTAAATAAGATAGGTCCCAATACTGATTCCTGAGGAACTCCACTAACAACCTCCTTCTAGGGTTGCCAACCCTCCCAGTTTCACCAGGAGTCTCCCGGAATCAGGCCCTATCTCCCAGAGGCTACTGAAGCCAAACCAGAAGATTTTAGGCACTAAAAGTCCAGCGTGGCTAAGGCAGGCTCCCTACCTGCCCTAGCCCCACGCCGGTGGACCCTGGGGGAGCAGGGGGGTCTCCATGCGCTGTCCCTGCCCCGAGCGCCGACTCCACACCTTCCATTGGCTGGGAACTGCAGTAAGTGGGAACTTCAGGGGTGGTGCTTGCGGAAGCGGGCAGCACGCGGAGCCCCCTGCCCCCCCCCCCGCAGGGATGTGCTGGCTGCTTCCAGGAGTGGCGTGGGGCTGGGGCCAGGGCCAGGGCTGGGGCCAGGGAGCCTGTCTTAGCCCTGCTGCACTGCTGACTGGGAGCTGCCCAAGGGTAAGTGCCTCCCGGACGGAGCCTACACTCCACATCCCTTCCTGCACTCCAACCCCCTACTCCAGCCCTGAGCCCCCTCCTGTACCCCACACCCCCTCCTGCATCCCAACCCCCTGCCCCATGCTCAGACCAGAGTCCCCCCCACACTCCAAACTCCTTGGCCCCAGCCCAGAGCCTGCACCCCCTCCCACACCCTTGCCCCAACCCGGTGAAAGTGAGTGAGGGTGGAGGAGAGCGAGCGACGGAGGGAGGGGGGATGGAGTGAGCATGGCGGGGCCTCAGAGAAGGAGCGGGGAAGGGGGCAGGGCAAGGGTGTTTGGGTTTGTGTGATTAGACCGTTGGCAACCCTACCTCCCTCCACCCTGATAGATCACCTTACAGTATGACCTGCTGTAGTTGCCCCTTTAACTAGTTGCTTACTCATCTTTTGATTCTTGTATTAATCCCCATCTTCTCCAATTTAACTAATAATTTCCCATGTAGAACTCTATCAAATGCTTTACTGAAATCCAGGTAGATTACATGTACTGCATTTCCTTCATCTAGAAAATCAGTTATCTTCTCAAAGAAAAAGATCAGGTTAGTCTGGCATGATCTATCTTTTGTAAAATCATGTTGTATTTTATCCCAATTACCATTTAATCTCTACGTCCTTAACTACTTTCTCTTTTAAAATTTGTTTTAAGACCTTGCATACAATGGAGGTCAAACCAACAGGCCTGTAGTTTCCTGGCTCATTTTTCCCCCCTTTCTTAAATATAGCTACTACTATATTTTCAGTTCTCCGGTCATAGGGCATGACCCGCCAAGTTCATGGATTCATTAAAAATCCTTGTGTGATGCATGGCCAGAAAGGGTTAAACATCCTGCAAAATAAATGACTCAAATTCAACCCTTAAAGACATATGGGGAGATAATGTTTGTGTTTTTGTGTATTTACATATATATGGGTGGTGGTCAACAATGTAATCAACTGTGCCTGTCTTTGCTGTATTCTGATAATTCAGAGATCAAAAGAACATCCTAGCATTTAAATTAATTGTAAACACGGGAAATTGCTGTATTCATCTCCCTTTGAAATGTATAGCAAATCATTGGTGAATGGTGGAAGAACGGGCAATTGTCTTATGTTAATTCGTATAGCTAAGTACTGGTGATAGACTGCCTTATGTTAAACTGTGTGAATAATTAACAGTGATTGGTCTCCGAGGGACTCCAACTTGTCAAAGACGACCTGAAATTGTTGCATCCGATGAAGTGGGCTGTAGCCCACGAAAGCTTAGGCTCAAATAAATTTGTTAGTCTCTAAGGTGCCACAAGTACTCCTGTTCTTTTGGTGAAATTGTATAAAAGATCTTTGGGTCCTGATCCTTTTTATCTCAGATCTGCTTGAGGTTTCATGCAAGGGAAGCCTAAGCCTCAAGGTATGTGATCCCCAGTTCTGACTGGACCACCCTGAAATATAAACATTGGACTATAACCTATGGACTATTTCTGAAAGAACTCTTTGCAACTACAAAACTCACCATCTCTGCTATGTATCTGAACCTCAAGAATTGAACTTATGTCTGTATGCATATTGATCTTTTAACCATACTCTCTCTCTTTTCTTTTTTAATAAATTTTAGTTTAGTTAATAAGAATTGGCTGTAGCGTGTATTTGGGTAAGAACTGGAATATTCATCAACTTGGGAGGTAATGTGTCCAATCCTTTGGGATTGGTAGAACCTTTTCTTTTATATGATGAAATAAGATTTTCAGAAATCATCATATTTGACTGGGGTACCTGGATGGAGGCCTTAGGCTAGGTTACCTCAAGAGAACTTTGTTGTTGGCTTCTGGGCAACCAGGAAGGTAATAAAGAAGCTGTTTTATGCTGTCTTGGTAAATCTAAGTATTGAAAATATCCACCAGCTTTGGAGATTATCTGCCCCATTCTTTGCAGTTCACCCTAATTGAGTGACCTCAGCTGGCCCCCACTGGGACCCCAGTCACACCTTGCTATTGGGCTTACAATTGCATGTGTCAGTTCCTTTAATGGTCTTGGACGGGAGATTATCCAGGCCCCTTGATTTGGTCACATTAAGCTGTTTGAGTTCGGCTTCCACCTTGGATGTGGTAATTTCAACTTCTGTATTCTTGTTCCCATTAGCCATCCTGCCACTTCCCCCAAGCTCCTCGTTAAAAACTGAGGCAATTCCAAGTCTCCTCCAGATTCAAATCCTTGAGTTCTTCAGTCCAATCCTCTTCCCTGACTAATTTCCTTAATTTTTTTAAAGTTTGCACTTTTGAAATCAAGGATCCTACTCACAGACATCTTTTGGTTTATCCTTCCATTTAGTTTAAATTGAATTAACTCATGATCACTTGAATCAAATTTGTCCCCTATAACCAGTTCTTCTAGGAGGTCCTCATTACTTACCAATACTAAATCTAAAATGGCATCACCTCTTGTTGGTTCTGTGACTATTTGGTGATGAAATCTGTCAGCTATCACGTCCAGAAATATCTGGGTACTACCATTATTAGTAGCACTTGTCCTCCAGTCTATATCTGGGAAATTAAAGTCTCCCATAATCACACAATTCTCAGCAGTATTTATACACAGTGATTTACCTTTTTAAATTGGACTGCCTCCACAAGGTTCTGATTCTCAAAAAGTGCCCTTTAAAGGCTGCATGTTACAAGCCTTTACAAGCTGTAACACACTGCCTCTATCAGGGTGATTTTGCAAAGAACTACTAGTCAACTAGTAACTACCAGTACAACTAGTAAGCCTTAGATGCAATGAACTGCTCTTGCTTATTTTTGTGAATAGACATTTTAAAAGTGTAAATTGCAATTCCTGTCAGAACTATCAAAAATTGGACTTCCTGGTTAGAGAGATTCGTGAGAGCTACAGGTAGCATTTACCACTAAATCACCTGCAAAGTATCTGAGGCCAAATTGGGGCCCTTATTTACTGCTCTGCACTCTCCCCTGTGCAGACACAACCTAGATGATGCAAAGGTATCTTTAAGCCATCTTTTTTCTCCTTTTGCAGGTGCACTTTCCAGGAGGCAGAGCACAGAATCTAGCCCCTGGACTTTTCAAGGTGATATTCCTAAAGATAGCCCAGAGATTCAGATTTATGATTGTAAGGGGGAAATGTTTTAAGGAAAAGTAGGCATTTTCATGATCCTGTTACCTATTCAGCAGCTCTGAATGCAGCAGAAAAATAATTAGTTTACTAACAATTAGTTGATGGGGTTGTGACTCACCACACTAGCGCCTCCTCCTGGTCATCTTGCAGATCAGCTTCATAGGTCAGTACGCCAACTCTTGGTGGTGTCTCGCCCGCCATCACTTCTGCCCCTGGACCCGTGTCACTCCAAGGACCGTGGTATCCTCTTCAGGACACAGCCCTCCAGCTGTACCACATTCTGCAATCACAGTATTGCAGTCCAATGGTCCAGCCACTTTCTCAATGGCAAGGGGTAGGGGGGGGAAGTACCCAGGCCAGGGACCCTAAAGATGGCAGCCACATGCTGTGTCCCCTCCAACTGCTCAGTCTATTTTCCTGGGCTACTTCGCCGCAGCCCTAGCACCTTCTTTACCTTTATCTCGGGGCCTCAGCATGCCAGTCTTAGAAGCCAGCCAGGAGCTCTCTCTAGCTTTCCTGGTCCCTGCTGGCAGCATTGCTCTCTCCAGGGTATTGGTGCTCCTTCTTCCTGCTAGGAGCTTGTTCTTCCCTCCTCGAGCTCCAGGCAGCTACAGAAGCTGCTCTGCCCTGCAGCCCTTCTTATATGGGCCTGCCCAGCCCTGATTGATTGCTCCTCACAGCCCGTCCCTAACTGGCTGCCTCCTGCACAGCCTCCCTAGGGCTCGATTATCCCATGGGCCAGTGTGGGGCAAATGCCCCATCACAGGGGTATAAAATACAAATCATATCAATGCTGGACTTAAATTTCCCTTGGAAACTTTCATTGAAAAATTCATTGTTGCAGATATCTGTGCCTTCCTTTAAGGTTTTAGGGCTAGATCCATGAAGGGATTTAGGTGACTCACTGCCAAATCCCCCTCTGCTTGATGTGGTGCAGGGTTCTGAACTCAGGTTTGCCCCCTCCCAGGTGAGTGCCCTTACTCCTGGGCTATAGGGTCATTCTCATGCTTTCCCTGACCCACTGAGCATTAAGTATTTAATACAAAGTGAAACAGCTGGAACAGGCAACCCTGAGGGAGTCAAACTCCTACCCTGCTCTTCTTGGGACTTCCACAAACCAGAAGGGAGTCATAGTAGCAGCCAAAGTTAAACTCTTGTCCCTCCCTTGCTATATAGATGGTGACTGACAGGACAGCTAATGAGAAGCTACAGCAGGGAAAGGACAGCAGAGCTGCTGCTAGGGATGCAGTGTCATGTACCCTTCCCTTTAGGCCTGGTCTACACTACAAAATTAGATGCCTTGCATTGACCTTGTTGTGCATGGGTCTACACTTAAATTTGTCTCCCACTGATGTAAGTGTCCCATTACGGTGATGTAGTAATACCACATTCCTGTGCAAAGTTGAGCCATGGCTGATGTACTTAGATTGATGCAGCACAAGTGTAGATACTGTGTGACCTATGTCGACCCTAACAGTCCTCCAGAAGCTGTCCCACAATGCCTGACACTGACCACTCTGGTCACAATTGTGAACACCACTGCCCAGGAGTCACAGGAACAGAAAACCCACCCCCATCCCCTTTAAAACACTGCAAAATTTTTGAAATGCCTTTTCCTGATTGTTCAGCTTGGTGAGCATACCTAGTAGCTCTCCATTGTTGTGTGCAACTGCTCAGCTGACCAAGCCAGCTATATGATCCAGATGCACTCTGGTTTGGAGTAGACAATAGATATTGGATCTCCTGGGATTGTGGGGAGAAGAGGCTGTGCAGGCACAGCTACAGACCAGCCATAGAAGTGTGAACATCTGTGAGCAGATTGCATGGAGGATGCAGGAGAAGGGGTACAACAGGGATCAGCAGCAGTGCCATGTGAAGGCAAAGGAACTGTGGGAGGCAGACCAGAAGGCCAGGGAGCTGACACACCAGTGCCGTGCTGCAGACCTGCCACTTTTACAAAGAACTACATGCCATACTTGGCAGAGACCCCACCACCACCCCGCAGACCACAATCAAAATCTCCGAAGAGCCCAAGACACAGATCACTGTTGTGAACAGTGACGAGGAGGGGTAAGCAGAGGAGGATGGGAGACATGCAACCAGGGATCCATTGATGCCGTGATCCAGGACCTTGTGTAAAACGTCAGAGGAACAAAGTTGTGAACCTTAACTTTCACTTCCTGTTGTGACTATATGATGGGGGTGTCCACCCCACACAAGGCCTGAAGGAAATAAGGTGGGTAGGTGGGCCAATTATCCACCTAAGCTGCACCTGGAGGAGAAGCCAGAGAGTCAGGACTAATCAGAGATGAGGCTCAGCTGGACAGGAACAGAGGGGCCTGTATATAGCCCAATAGCTGAGAGTAGAGGGGGGCTGCAGAGACAGAGGCTATAGTCACTGTTAGGGTGACAGAAGGCAAGGTAGAAAGTAGCTCGGCGATACAGCAGTAAGGGATAGAACTGTGCAGACCTTGACTGTTTGTTGTAGGGTCCCTGGGCTGGAACCCAGTGTAGAGGGCAGACCTGGGCTCCCCTACCAGTCACTAGCCAGTGGCGCAGTTTGGGGGCAGGGAGAGGAAAGATTGCTTGGGACAGTGGGTCCTGAGAGACTTTGATACCCCAGAAGGGAAGGACGATGGTGACTTGGCCAGTGGGCTAAGCCACAGAGTAGAGGTGCTGCAGTTCTAGACCAGCGAGAGAGGGGCCACAGAATGAGTGACTGAGGTAATGGGCTGAGTGACCGCTAGACAGGGCCCGGACAATGGCAAGCTGATTCCCCAGATGAGCACAAGGAGGTGTCCCTGAGTGGTGAGTGGAGCGAAGTCCCTGACAGACTATATTGACAATGGTACCTCTGTTTGTTTTATCTGCAGCTGCTGCGGTTGCAGCCTTGTGGGGTTCCCCATCCACACCCATGGACTGCCTGAGCCAGATAAGGAGAAAGAAAAGGACTTGGGAGGACATGTTCAGCAAGATCCTGCAAGCCAGTGCTGCATCAGACCACAAGCAGAGGGCCTGGAGGGTGAACACTGCAGATTGTATGGAGAAGGAAAGAGCAGACAGGAGAAAGTCCCAGCAGAAAAAGGAGAGGGAGATACACCAGGACATAATGGGCTTCTCTGGCAGCATATACAGATGCTGCAGACTCTTGTGGACCTACAGATGCAACAATCCCAGGCTCACCTTTGCAGTACACGGAGAACTCCATTTTAGCACCTCCCGACACCCGTTCTCAATATTCCACATAGCATCAGAGGCCACATCCCTATCCTTACTACTCCACCCCAGGGGACAGTAAGGACAACCACAGCTTCACATACAGCAACTGTGGCTTTCACAGGTCAGTGTATGGGTAGCCAAAATGAACATTAATGTTCCTTCCTCTTGTTAAGTTCTGTTCCATTAATATATTAAATTTTTAATATATTTGCTTTTAAATTGCACAGAACTTTCTTTGCACTGGTTTTGTTACTCAATAAAATTTGATTATTTGGAAAATAACTCATCTTTATTAGTTCCCAACATATGCTGCAGAGTGTACAGAAGTACTGAGAGCTCCCTCTTACTTGTTACCATACAGTGTGACACAGCCTATAGGATCAGTGGCAAATAGTGTAATAATCATAAATGTACAGCAAGCACCACAAAGTTAATAGGTACACTGACAGTGTGATATTCATATGTACACCAAGCACCACACAATTTCTAACAGGCCCCAAAACTGCAGGGCTAGTGTGGCAGGGCATGCATGCCCTGCACTGGGACTACAGGGGTAAATTCCATGCCCGCTCGACCCTGCTGGGCATGCTCCGGCTGGAGGCCAGGTATAAAAGGGAGCAGCCCAGTTCATTTGGGGCTGACCACCGGAGAGGAAGGAGGTATGCTGCAGGCTCCTGCTGAAGGACTGCCAGCACTTCACGATGCGCAGGCCAGCCGGATGGCAGCGACTCATGACCCCCAGGCTCCAGCCACCATAGAGGGAGGAGAGACCGGGGGAACCACGAGAACACAAGCTGCGGAGAAGTGGGTAGGAAGTAACCTGGGGAGGTGGTGGGAGAACAAGAGACTAGCTTGACGTGGTTCGGCCAGATCCCTGCCAAGCTGGTGGCGAGCAACCCCACCACCGATAGGGCCGTGGGTTGGGACCTGGTAGAGAGGGAGGGCCCGAGTCCCCCTAACCTGGCCGCTGCCCATCATGGGGTGGTGGCCCGCCTCACCAGCTCTATTGACTCTGGCCGCTAGGCCGCACAGCCCTGAGAGAGAGGGCAACGACAGGGACTCTGACTGTTAGACCACCCCGCCCTGGTAGAGAAGGCGAGTAGATTGACTTTGGCTGTTAGCCCACATTACTCCGAGACCCAGAGGGGTCACACAAACTTGACTGTGGGCCTATAACAACCTGTGCCCCATTCCAAAAGGGGACAGGGCGTGCATGACCCGCGACAGCCAGACAGAGCACAGTCCACCACATTGCATTACTGTGACTCACTATTAAAGTGCTCTTTCAAGGCCTCCCTGAGCTCTATAGCTCTGCACTGAGCTCTTCTAATAGCCCTTGTGTCTGGCTGTTCAAACTCAGCAGCCAGCCACTCTGCCTTCACCCTGGCTGAAATGTTTCCCCCTTTGCCTCACAGTTATTATGCAGGAGGCATATTAGCAGGCAGCTATAACCATTGGAATATTTTTCCTCACAGAGATCCACTCTTGTGAGTAATTAATGCCATTGTCTCTTCAATCTACCAAAAGCACATTCAACTATTATTCTGCACCTGCTGAGCTGGTAGTAGAATCTTTTCTTGGTGCTCTCGAGGTGGCCAGTGTCTGGCTTCATGGGCAAGGGGTAGGCTGGGTCCCCTAGAACCATTATTGACATTTCAATATTGCCAATAGTAATCTGCTGGCTGGGAAAGAATGTCTCTGCTTTCAGCTTTCTGAACAGACCTGACCAGCCAACATTGAAGTCAGTGAAGCATCTCCAGTGTCCCATCAATGCTTGCATAACCATAGGAAAGCCGCGCTTTCTATTTATATACTTTGGGGCAAGGTGGGCCAGTCCCATAATAGGGATGTACATGCCATCTATTGCTCCATGGCAGTTTGGGAATCCCATTACTGCAAATCCATCCACTATGTCCTGCACATTGCCAAGAGTCACAATCCTGTGTAGCAGAAGACAATTAATGGCCCTGCACACTTGCATGACAATGGCCCCCACAGTGGATTTTCCAACTCCAAGATGATTGCCCACTGACCGGTAGCAATCCAGCATTGCAAGTTTAAATGCGATCACCACTCACTTCTCCACTGTCAGTGCAGCTCTCATTCTGGTATCCCTGCACTGGAGGGCTGGGGTAAGCTCAGCACACAGAACCAGGAATGTGGCCTTTCACATCTGAAAGTTCTGCAGCGACTGCTCATCATCCCAATCCTGTATTACAATGCGATCCAAGCAGGCAGTGCATGTTTCTCAGGCCCAGAAGTGGTGCTCCACCATCTGCAGTTGCTCCATGAATACCACCGATGACCTTGAATTGGTTTTCACTATGTCATAGAAATCTGTACTCCACAACATCGTCATTTTCCCCGCTGATGTGGTTCTTCTTGCTGCTCTGCCAGTACTGGAGGATCGTGCATCCTATGCTTGGAATGCTCATGACAATAGTGCAGAGCTGTGCAGGTTCCATGCTTTGGTGAGAGATGACAGACAGAGAGGAGGGCTGAGCAGGTACATGGGGTTTTTTAAATGGGCACAAAAATTATAGGATATGGATGACATTATAGGATGGAGAAAGTTGCATGAAGTTGATCACTTGCTCCCAGCCCTGAGTGACTCGTTTCTGCCCCACCATGTACTACCAATACTTCTCAAAAGACAGTTCACTGGACGGTGGTGAATTCCACACTGGTATAGCTATCCATGAGGCACTGCACTGTTCAGCGACACAAGCACTCCTGGTGAGCATGTGCAGTGCCAACGCAAGGAGCCAAGTATGCGTGCACATGAGCGGTATACTAACTGTGGCATCTTTATGTGACATACTTTGTGTCAGCCAAAGTTTGTAGTGTAGACATGGCCATAATGATTGGGCTTGCTCAAACATTCCATTTACAAATTGCAGGGTATGGCTCAGAAAACTTCTTTTCAATTTGTAATCAAATAGAAATTTTCTTCTTAACACAGTCCCTGTTGAGAGTCACAAGTGGGCCCTGGGCCACAGGTTGGATGTCATTACATGCTTGATGTGTGCTTGTTTGACTAGTAAGTTTCACTTCCGCTGTCTAGAAATAATTGAGTTAGTAAGTGGTTACATTCTGAGACGGGAAAATTCATTATGCTAGTTCATCATGGCACTACTTTAATAGGAAACTGTTTAGATGCAGCACAAAAGAAAGCATTCATGGAGCAACTAGAGAACTTTCAGCTAACATCATTGTCCCTTTGGCCCAAGCAGTCAGCCAATATTTGCCAGGTTGTTTTGTGTAGGAAGAGAAATTGATTATATGAGTCAGGTATTTCTTTGGTGCAACCCTGTTCCTTTACAAAGCCTGTGCACAAAGTCCTGCTTCCAGGGGCAGCTCCAGGCACCAGCGCATGTGCCTGGGGCGGCAAGCCGCAGGGGGGGGGGGCCCTGCCGGTCGCCGTGAGGGTGGCAGTCAGGCTGCCTTCGGTGGCATGCCTGCGGGAGGTCCACTGGTCCCGCGGTTTCGGCGGCAATTCGGAGGTGGGTACGCCGAAGGCGCGGGACCGGCGGACCTCCTGCAGGCATGCCGCCGAAAGCTGCCTGACTGCCGTGCTTGGGGCAGCAAAATACATAGAGCCACCCCTGCCTGCTTCCCTGAACATAAAAGAAAACAAACAAACTTCCAAGTCTGCCTTTCCAGAGAGTAATGTCCCCAAAAGATGCTGTCTCTCAGCTTTCTCCCAGGGCTACATACCACTGCTTCTCTTGCTTTCTGCCTCACACAACTACAACCAATCAATCCCCTAACCACTGCATTTTGCAATTCCTCACAGGGAAACCCCTTATTCTCCCTAGATTAGTTCTTGCTCAGACCTTACCATTTTTAACTGGAAATAAGGCGTAATTTTTTCTATGGTGAGAGCAGTTAACCATTGGATCAATTTACCAAGGGTTGTGGCGAGACAATTTTAAAGTCAAGATTGGATGTTCTTCTAAAAGATCTGCTCCAGGAATTATTTGGGGGAAGTTCTATGGCCTGTGCTATACAGGGGGTCAGACTAGATGATTACAAAGGTCCCTTCTGGCCTTAGAATCTCTGAGGCCCAGTGACTTGGACAGTGGCTTCTGTTTCAGCTATCACTACATAAAAGGCAATTAAATGCCCCTTCTATTTAGCCTGACTGAGTGAAGGGTGGTTAGTACACCCATCAACTTTAATCAGGTCTATGACTGATGGCAGCCATTAACACCTTCCAGCATAAAAATACGATTTGTGATGTCATACAACGCTGACAGCATCTCAGACAAGAGGCAGGAGTATTCGTTAACTCAGCTCATTAATTCATGAGTTTACATTGCTTTAACATTTGATTAAAGTAACAATGACTCATTAAGGACATACTTCAGAAAAAGAGTTGGCTATGAATTATCATTGTCTCAGAAGGCAATTTTTAATTCAACTGATATTGCAAGATTTAATTCAGTTACTGTTTAAATGTCTACATTTCTAACTTTAGAATTACTTTTGGTTTAACTATCATTGACAGTCCCATAACCTTTTAGATTGCTATACAGCTTGACTGGCAAATTAATCAAGACCTGTATTAAGCAACAATAGTTTCATATCAGTACCAAAATAAAATAGTAAACCATAAATTTACTCCTGTGTAACAAGACTTTGAAAATTGTCATTTGACATAAGTTCTAGAATCCTACATAAAATCATTCATTTAAGCTTTGCAAAGAATATTATAACAATCTTTAAAGACATACAAGAAATGACCTAAAATAAAATATTTGTTTAAAATAAATTTAAACTGTAGCCCCATGCAGAGTGTATTACAATAGTCAAGTCTTGAAGGCATGGATGATGGTAGCAAGATCTGCATCTGAAAGATAGGGCAGTCAGATCAGATGTAGCTTGTAAGACAATAACAATGGACATATTTATACATGCTTTTAACATACTGCCAACATGATTTCTACATCAAGTGATAATATGGACACCACCCAGGGAGAGAAAAAGAAAGCAACCTAGAGAAACATTATGAAGAACAATAGAGAAAGAAGCCAAATCCATCAACATGACACTTGAAAGCCTGAAGAGACCAACACAAGACTAAAATAAATGGCAGAAACTGATGGATGCCTTATGCACTTAAGGATGCAGGAGAATAAAGAAAAGAAAGAAGTCTTAAATAAACAGTTCTAAGTTCTTCTGTAAAAGTTGTTTCGCATTTTCCAGTCTATCATAACTTGAAGGTCTGAGATTTTGCTGATATTTATTAACTATTTATAGGTTCTGACTCTGTCTTGACCCTTCGCTCTGGCATTCAGACCCTGACCTCTGGCTCTGACTCCACTTTGAACTTGTATTCTTAGCATTTGGACTCCAACCACTAGGCCTGACTGCCTTTGACCTGGTGGCCTGACACCAGGGAGCCTCTGCTCTGGTGAGCTTAGCATAAGATATCAAAATGACTGCTGCATAGCCATATTTTTATTCCAAAAGAGAGAGTCTCTAGCTCCTCTTCTTGCAGAGAGAGTGAGTGAGCTTAGTATAGGCCAATCATTTGGGAGGATTAGTTAATGGATAAGAGATTATTTTTCCTTTAAAAGGCCCTTTGGAGGAGGTACCAAGGCTCCTAAGATTCAAGAAGGTAGGTGGGTGGACTTAACTAATGTCTTAAGGTTTGTGTGATGAGTCAACAAGCCTTTCAAGGCTTGCTGGGGGTTTGCGTCTCTTGCAGATTTGATACAATCTACAGGAAGGTGGGGAGTGCTCCGTGCCCCCATCGCAGTTCTAATCCAGTCATCCTGCTTGTGGACCTCTTGAGGTCTTCTGTGGCTTGTACCAGTGAGACTTCTCTCTGATAAACTGGATGGAGAAGACAGAGAAGTGATATTGCTCAGAGTGTCCCATCAGCATAAGGCCTACAGAGGATGACAAGCCACTACAGCTTGTAGGGAATTGTGTTACCTCTGACATCCTTCATAAGACTTTTCATGGGGTTGATGCACTTACCCAGATACAGCTCTACTCTTTTTCATCTGCTCAGGTCTTAAGGAGGTGAACTCCCTTCTTCAAGACCTAAGGAAGTCAAAACGTTGGGGTGTGGGAAGCACCTTGCCCACCACCCGAGCCATCTTTACTCCCCAGTACCATATTATGACAATTTTGTAAAGCGAAGGAAATTTCTACACAAAACACATTAAAGGGAAGTTGAAAGTTGTGAAGACATATCCATGGCTTGAGAGCACATTTCCTTCAAGAACATTAGAGTTAAAAAAAGTAAATCTTAGAACCCCAGTAAAGTGAGAGTCAAGGTTGCATTTCAAAAAGGCACTCAATAGACCTTAATTCTGCTCCCCTAGTACTGCACTGACAACATCACAAAGTAACACTTTGCACATCCATAATAAATAGTTTAATTTTATCACAAAAACTAGAATGTCTCACTCATAATCATAGAGTGGATGGGCTGCTTTAGAGTCATATACAGTACGCATACAAGAATTTGAGATTCCTGATGAGAAAAATAACATACTAAAGGAAATCGTTCACACACACACACACTCTCTTCATTAAGAGCCCAATCCTGCAAGGTGCCAAAGGCACTCAACGACAGATTTTTAAAAGTATTTTAGGCACTAACTTCCATTGATTTCAAATTTAGGCACCTAAATACCTTTACAAATCTGGCCGTCAGCACCTCATCAGAGGTTTACAGCACCTCACAGAATCAGTCCCTATGATTCCAGGTGACAGCCAATTATCCAAAGAGGTAGCATGTCTCCATGTATACACTTCATATGCCAAGATCACACATTTAAATGTTAATTAGATGAAAAATCATCACATTTAATATCAGACTAGAATATAAAACAAAAATATAAAATCTATGTTCTGTGATAGATATTTTCAATACTCAGCATGCAAACAAAGGAAAATGGTAGGCTAGCATATCATTGGAGGAAGAGTTTAAGTTTGGGTTCTTTGCTTGCAAAAGGCAACCTTAACTCTACAATTCCTGGGTTTCTAACATTTGCAGTTCAGAGTCAATTACATAAAATAATGTTCTTCATAAAAAATCAATGCTGATTTTCTTTTGTGGGTTGAAATAGAAATGCCAATTCACTGTTAGGAGCAAAAATGTATCTTCTCCTGAAGGAAATAATGGTTGTGCTTAACTTGGAGAGGCTCAGTAATATTTACAAAATAAATCAACATGCTATGCATTGGCAGGAAAAGAGTAACTGAAGACAACAGCAATAAAGAACAGGAATGAGTGAATGAAGATGAGACAGGGTGGAACCACACATTAAATCCAGTTGAGATCTCAGAAAGATATTCCAAACAGAATATGCAAGCAATAGAAACTAGTTCAAAATACAAATGAAAAGGCAGCAAAAGTAAAGAGTCAAAGCAGAAGAGAGGGATTGGGGAGGGACAGATAGCTCAGTGGTTTGAGCATTGGCCTGCTAAACTGAGGGTTGTGAGTTCAATCCTTGAGGGGGCCATTTAGGGATCTAGGGCAAAAAATTGGTCCTGCTAGTGAAGGCAGGGGACTGGACTCAATGACCTTTCAAGGTCCCTTCCAGTTCTATGAGATAGGTATATCTCCGTATATTATTATTTTTATTATAAAAGAAAAGATGCTCAATGACTTACTAACCCTGCCAAGGCCAAATTCTCCACTGCACTGTCATTAAGGCCACATATACTAACAATTAATCAAACAACATTAATACTGAAAAGATCTTCATTATACAAAGCAACATATCTACAGAACTTTAACAAGCAAAACTTAACTGGATATAAGTCAAAAGTGGTAATTCATTAGTGGGTGGTTTTGAATGTGAAGGCTTAAAAATGATACAAGTATTAAACAAAAACTGGTGTAAAATACACTTTATATGTTGGACTTTAAAGTTACAGCATGTCATCATGTGTAGAATGAAAGATTCCCATTTTGTATCTTCTGTTCTGGCTATGTATTTCAGTTTGGGTGTTGCAATAGCTGCCTGCATGGATGCTAACATTATATGTAGTAAGAAGCAAACAGCTACATAGGCATTTATATTTCTTTAACACTGCAGGTAGCTATTGTAATCATAATTTTAAAAGGTAGCTAGTAGAAGTGGAGCAAGTTTTTTAAGCTTCTCCAATAGTTAATGACAGGGGGCCTGGGCATTTGATAGAGAGGGGAAGGATGGGTGCTACCCTAGGACCGAGGAGCTCCCTTGCTCTGCCACAGCCTTTCTGTGTAACTCTGGGCAAGCCACTTAATCAGGCTGTGCTTCCATTTCTCCTCTGCAAAGATGGGGATAATAGCACTTCCCTACTTCACAGGATGTTGTGAAGATAAATACATTAAAGAGTGTGAGGGGCTCAGATACTATGGTAACTGGTGTCATGTAAATACCAGAGAGAGCACCTAACTGAGCACTGAAGCCATGGAAAGCCTTGGAACTGCCACTTTGCTTTGAATTATAGATACTGTTTAACTTGCTCACTTGTGGAGTTGTTAAGTTGAGGCTATTAGGGACAACATTAATGCCTCTGGAACAGGTGGTGTGATTGTTCAGAAACACAGTGTAATTTCAGGCTAACATTAATTTATTTTAATAAGATCTTTTAATTTTGTAAACTCATCTTGCACCCATTCTGTAAAGAGGAATCAGTTGATTATGTAGCAATTAATTCAGATTTCTGCGCTAGACATGTAGCATAGATTAAAAACCAGTAATATTTCATGTACAGGAAACACACCAGAACCTCCTGCAGCGTGTGTGTGTATGAATATATAAATTGTTTGTTTGCCTGTGACAGCTGCCGCTAGCAAGCAAGCCTTCTGCACACACCTGTCATAAACAGTCGCTTACAGCAACAGTCTGGGGCACTATTTTTTTTGTTTGTTTTCTTTTAAGACAAAAAAAAATGTCCAAAAGTGTCTAACTAAAAACAAACAAATCAAACTAAAGTCAACATGGGCCAATAACTATATAAAAACCAATGTCCTCTGTGATGTGGTAAAGCCTTCCTAATTCATCTGTTGACATTTTCATTTCATATTTTTACTATTGAAGTTGTGCATTCACCCAGCCCTATATCACAAAGTCAGGGTATATAATGCAGGGAGTCTAAATCAGTGGTTCTCAAACTTTTTTTTCCACAGACCCCTTGAAAATTGCTGAGGGTCTCGGCGGATCACTTAATGACCTTTCCAAATGTTGTTTGTACCGTTAGTTAACTATTGTAAAGCGCTTTGGATAAAAGCGCTACATAAAAAAACTTAATTAATGTTTTTTGTTCTACAAATAAAAGCACACAACTCATATTTTAATATCAGTAGTCNTAGAATCACAGAATCATAGAATCTCAGGATTGGAAGGGACCTCAGGAGGTCATCTAGTCCAACCCCCTGCTCAAAGCAGGACCAAACCCAACTAAATCAGCCCAGCCAGGGCTTTGTCAAGCCTGACCTTAAAAACCTCTAAGGAAGGAGATTCCACTACCTCCCTAGGTAACCCATTCCAGTTCTTCACCACCCTACTAGTGAAAAAGTTTTTCCTAATGTCCAACCTAAACCTCCCCCTCTGCAACTTGAGACCATTACTCCTTGTTCTGTCATCTTCTATCACTGAGAACAGTCTAGATCCATCCTCTTTGGANACCCCCTCTTCTCACCCACTGCCCCCTCCCACCTACCCCCTATTCTCCCCAAGGCCACCACCTCACCTTTCATGTCCATCTTCTGCAGTGTCCAAGTACCTAATTAGTGGAGCCCAGGGCCGGCTCCAGGCACCAGCTGACCAAGCAGGTGCTTGGGGCGGCCACTCGGGAGAGGGGCGGCACGTCCAGCGATTCGGCGGCAATTCGGCGGAGGGTCCCTCACTCCCGCTCGGAGCGAAGGACCTCCCGCCGAATTGCCGCCGCAGATCGCGACTTTTTTTTTTTTTTTTTCTGCCTGGGGCAGCAAAAACCCTGGAGCCGGCGCTGGTGGAGCCACACCTGAGCGGCTTCACTAATTAGGTGGGTGGCCCTTCATTCTCATGTGCGGCCACCCAGGGACGCACCTTAGAGGGAACTATCCGTGGACCACCTGAATGGAGCTCGCGGACCAGACTTTGAGAACCTCTGGTCTAAATGACCTATCTGGATGTTTAGCAGTGACTACTGCCAGGGACTGGAGGAATTATACATAATCATTGACTAAAGGAACATTGCTCAAGAAACCCAGACCAGCATGGTTCGATATTGTCCAGATCAGTCCCCTTTGCCGTCAAATCTATTGGGGGATTATTTTACATGAAGTCTCTGATAACTGCTTTGTGGATCTTATAAGCAGAGATAAGACATTATAAAAATCCATGTGATACACATGTTAGAAGGATACAGTTTGAGACTGAAAGAAAAAACTTAATGGGAGTTTTGAAATAGGAAGAAGCATTTTAAAAGGACAGTAGAATATTCCATCAGGAACTGAGACGTTGCTCTTTGTGTATTCTCAAAATCTGCAGGACTTGGCCATAACTGACCCACAGAAATGGGGATGTGCACGAATATTCCATTTTCTACAGGTAAGTGAGTGTGTCTTTCCACTGTGCATCTCTGAAATGAGATACACTAACATGAGCCAAACAGAGTGGAACATGGTAATCTTTTATACTCCGCCTTGGCAGTTCAGGTGTCATTAATGTAACTGAAGAGTTCTGCTAATATTAAACTTTGTCTGACAATTAGGAACTGTGTTTAAAACACTTTTTCATTTATTCATTTCCCCTCACCCTTCTGTACCTTAAAATAAACATCTTTTCTATTATCCAGTCTGAAATTAATCAAATTCTTCTGTCTGGAGAAAATATGGTTAGTATTTTTGAAGTGTTCATGTTCTACTCGTCTTCAATTCTGGAAGAAGGCAATAGGGGATGAGGGAACTAATTGTTCAGTTGCTGGTTTGATAGTGAGAGAATACTGGGTCCAAAATTGGCCTAGCACCAAGAGAGGCACAGGCGAAGAGGGCAAGAATGTTTAACCTTTTACCTCTGTTATTCATTTCTTTGTTTAGGGGGAAAAAAGTCAAAGCAGCATACAGATGTACCTTCGGTATAGTGATCAGTCACACACCACACATGCTGCATGAAAGCACTGTACACTGTGAAAGATAGCTGAAAAAGTCAGGTTATAGTTCATGGTATGCAACAGTTTCATGGGTGAGTGAACAACCCAGGAATGTGAGAAACAACTGAAGCATAAGGGGTATGTTTTAAAAAATGTATCCTGACATTGCTACAGTAGGACTATCAGCAAAAATGTTTGAGGCAAATTCCTTGGTCTAGCTCAGTAAGAATAACTGCGTAGGACCTATGCTCTGTGCTCTAAAGGGGGCAAGTCTATTTACTGTCGCTGAAGAATCTGACTTAGATAGATCTTGCCTTTTTTGCCTTGTGGGTTTTGTTGTTGAGTAAGCCAATAGTATTTCAGATTGGTGCTTGTGTTCGGCTAGAGGCATTTATCACTATTTGTGTCTTTTCTTCCCCAGCATCTCAAACATTACTGCAAAAAAATAATAATAATAAAATAAAACCAACATATTATGCATCAGAATTGTGGAACAGTAACTCCTCTTGACAGCACTGAACAAACCAAAACCCATCATCATTCTACATTTTTAGTTTGTTGTAAAAATCAGACCTTAAAAAGTTTTTCTATCTATAGCATCTCTCTGTTTGGTTTAAATGCATGAAGTACTTAAGAATGTGTTGGGGTTTTTTGCAAGACTGCCCATGAAAAAAATTAATAGTTACAATTTTCTGGATAACTCCATGTCATTTCATCTAAAACTGACTAATTCAGTTCCTCGGAAGTAATTGACCTGAAACTATTACAGGAGGAATATTAAAATTCTAAAAAACATTCAACACTCTGCAAACATGACAAAATAATACAGCTGTATATTTACCAGCCATCCCTTATACTACAGAATGTTTACAAAGAAACTCACTGGTTATATAATGTCTCAGTGGATGTTTGCTTCTTTATATAAATCTAATTAGGTTTTGATAGATGCATCTGTTTTCATTGGAATTCTTTTTGGTGGATTCTAATTGGTTTCTGCTGTGGTTTGGCAGTCACATAACTGATCATATGCCTGTTTAATCCACTCATGGGTTATTTAACAAATTGTTAGCTATTTCACTGGTCACTGAAGTGTGGCTGTAACAATTCCTTTTTCCTGTCATGCTACTGGGACCATTATGACAGCCCTTTATGTGATTTATTTTGTGAAATAAATTTGAAATGTTGCAAAAACAACAGTACATCATCATCTTCACGCAAAATGTAATAAAGCCAAAAGATATCCTCAAGATTGTACAAGCAAAACACTGACACCTTCGTTTCCAATTTATTGACAGTATTTTGACTTAATATTTTATGGCAGTGGAAGTCCAATTGCAATGAAATAGTTGTATGAACATTCAAAATAAGCACTTTAAGAGGAAAATAGGCCTAGTTATCAGATGCTTAAGCTTTGTATTGTGCAGCATAGTATAAAACAGTTTTAAAGCATATAAAAACATACCTTTTATGTAGCAGAAATGCTCATCCTGCTAGCTTTGATAGGGCAGGAAGCAGAGGAGACATCTTCTGGTTCAGCATAGGAAGAGATCTCAACTGGGAGCAGCTGAGACAGTGTTCTGCATTCTCCCTCTCCACACAACCCCTTCAGTTTGTGGGGCCTGTTTTTCCCCCCTTTTCCCACTGCTTCATGTTGCAGGATGGTGGAGGAAGGGGAGGGTGTCACATGCTGCATTTAGGCTCAGGCTCTGGGCCCATCCCACCCACTTCTGCCACCATTGTGTGGTGAGGTGGGTGATTGACTCCCATTTCTGGGAGTGTAGTGTGAGGGAGATTGTTACACTTCACTGCCTAGTTAGGATGACCATTGTGGACTCGTTTCAGCCCTACCCTTCCCACCATAATTCTGGTATTGGATCTCTGATGATGCCAGGGGCTTATCTGATCTCCAGTTTGGGGGTCTGAAAGGATTTCTCCCATATGGCAAAACTGGCAAACTGCTGTGTGGGTTATTTCACCTTCCACCCATAAGGCATTAGGGGATTAAATTACAACTGTCACAACTTTGACAGGGTCCAATGGACTGCCTGGTATTGCTCTTGGGTATTGGTCCTGGCCACAGCCTAGCATGGGGAGAGAGATGGCTTCTACGTCTTGCTCAGCTTGTAGCTGCCATCATCTTAGCTCTTCTCTGTCTGGCTAGGAGGAGGTGAACAGGTCAGGACTATGGCTTCCAATTAAGCTCTCTCGGGAGGCCTAAGGGTGTAGAGGGCGCATGGCCTCATATAGGTTTATCGTACACCAGAGGCCATTGATGCCAGTTGGAGCTGCACTGCTGGGTAGTTGGAGCGGTTACTCCAGTTAGTTAATAGTTTTAAATAAACTTGTTAAATGCAGAGAGCACCACACCATTGTGTCTGTCTCTCATTGTTTCCATGTCCACATAAATAAATATGGTGTTGTACATTGTAAGAATAATTATGTGAACCATAGAGTTTATGGATTAGGCATTTAACATGTTGCAAAGCATGAAAATTAAAATATGTATAAAGATCAATCAAAACGAGGTGCTTAATTTAGGTTTGGGGTATTTTTAACTGGTGCTTTGATACTACAGTGCTAGACACATTACAGTATCATACAGTAGACAGAAATCAGTGCAACAAAAATAGTCATTTACTATACACTGTATGGGCCAAATTCTGCTAATTTTGGGGCTAACTTCATGAGTAAGTTGACTAGAATATGGTTCTATCTTTCCAAAGTTGGTGTTTGAGGAAATGTACAAGTTAATTGGCATAGCCTGTGGTGGTTCAACATGTAGGACTCCCCCTGATGGCCAAGGGAATGTATGTATGGAACATGTGTAAAATACTGGTGATCTACCAGTTTGTGCTTTTCCCTCCAACTCAGCACTAGAGTTTCCAGTGTAGTTGGCTGGATATATTTCAGTAGCACTAAACTCACTGGGCGGGTGCTAGGGCATTGTGCTGCTAGAGGTGCCATCTTTGAGATAAAATATAAAACCAAGGTCCTGACCACTGAATTTCATATGGCAAACTTTGCAAGAGTAAAAAGTGTTAACCCTGGTGTCTTTCCCATATTCCAGCTCAGGTAGTTCTGTCTACTTAATTGCCCCCGTTAGCTAGGGGATCCTTATTGTTGCCTTCTAAACCTATGTGTTATGTTGCTGCATTCCATTCCAGAAGTAGCTTCATTTCTAACAGAAGCATCTTTTAATTAAATCAAAGTGGTCATGTTTGTAAAATGGTGTGAAATTTTTGGATGAAAGCCATGGATACACAAAATATTATTATTAGCTTCTGAATCAAAATGTCAGATTCCCATAATAAACTTAAGGTTGCCACAATATCCCAGGGGGTTGAGTACCGAATACTTTTCAAGAACGTCAGAATTAAAAAAACTAAACCATAAATATTAGCAACTAAGGAAATGCAGAGTTAAAGTTACACTTCTGAAACCAATTACCAAAACTCTTCTTATTGCATTTGGCTTTAGAAGTTTACAGACATACAGTAACTCCTGAGTGCATATTTTTCATTAACTTGGTTCCACAAACTCAGATCTCACACCACCACCACATAGTTGGTGGGCCAGCAACAAATTTGATAAAGGAATTCTCAACAACACTATTAGGGATGACAGACCCAGCAGATTAAGCCATGGTGATAAGGTCAGTGGGGTTGAAACTTGGCTAATGATGTCATGTCCTTGTCAGCTTGCATTGGCAAAACACATTGAGGATCTAGCCAAACCCAAGGCACTAGTGAGAAATGATGAAGGGAATTTCAACTTGAAATAGCTTGACATGTATAGAATACACGTGCATGTATACCAAAGACTTTGGGTGAAATCTTGACCCTACTGAAGTTAATGGGAGTTTTGCAATTGGCTTCAGTGGGGCCAGGATTTTGCAGCTATTTCACTGAATTAAAATCTGTTGACATGTATTCTGTAAATTGATTTTTATTGTGTCTTAAGGCATTCATGGGGTAGGCTGTAAACTCTTTGGGTAGAGACTCTCTTATATGTTTGTACCACAGTCTGTTCCATGGGACCCTGATCCTGCCTGGAGCCTCTAAGCACTACTGGAAAGCAAGTAGCATGTGTAATGCAGGAATTATTGCTATAGGAATTACATTCCATTAATCATTTGAAAATTACTGTATGTGATTCTCTCTGGTAGATGCGTAGAACAGCATGGACAGGTCTGGAAAGAGCCACAACCAGCTTTCTGCTGTCAGAGATAATATTATAGGCAAGTAGAAGCTTTGAGGAAGGAGGCCTCTCCAGGCACTTTGACAGGGCAGCAATCAAGGCAGTGGTAACAGACCTAGGGTTCTGAGATGGGAAGGAGGAGGACTGGGGTTAACATATGTAACCCTTCTGCCAGGTGGAGCCAGCAGCAACAAGGGTCGGGTTCAGTATCTAGGGGTTCCTTTTCAACAATACAACACAAAACCGGCTCAAGCGTCCACCCAGTGACCTGGGACAATTACACACCACCCCCTAGGTGCCTCTAAGAGGCAATGCTTCCCCTCTTGCAAGCACAGAGTCTGAGTGTAGCAAAAACTTTTAATAAAAATGAGGGAATTAACTCAGCATTAATTTGGGAAAACAGCACAACTAGGGTTCATAAACATAAACCATGAGCAAAAGACCCACCCCAAAGTAAGTTGGGCAGTGTCGTTTTCCCCTCAGGTTCTTAAGTCCAGCAACCCAAAAGTCCCTTTAATGTGCCCATCCCTTCTCTGCACCCCGCTCACAGTTGCTGTCCTTAGCCAGTGCAGCCCCAGAGTTCAGAGGTTCATCCGCAGAGTTCACTTCCCATCTGTGTGGAAGGGGGGGTAAGGAGGCACCTTACATGCTCCACTGCTCGGGCACTCACTCACTGCGCCTCTCCACCAGCCACCCTGCTGGCCCCCCACTTAACACACTTCTCAGTGATTTCAGCTTTTAGTGGGGGAGCCTCACTGCTGGTGCACACTGGGCACTCTCTTGCAGTAGAGACAGTGTCCCAAAGTAGGTGTAATACTTTGTATCTAACACTGTATCAGTAATTTCAGCTCTGCAGTATGTAACAAGACTCTCCATTAAGTCTAAATTAGCTATTTTATTACACCATGGAGAGAGAACTGGTCAAGTGGTGTCTAGGACCCTTAAACAGGGCCCACACCACCAGGTACAAGTACCTGTCCCCACCCTCTCTTAACTCATTGGGCTTTGGAACACATGTCCCCTACCTAGCGAGGTCGTTCAGTTGAGGGTGAGTCCCTCCATCGGGATATGCCAGGTACAGTTCTGCTGCCCTTGGTTCACACAACAAGGATAACAACCCTTTATTACTCCTGCCCCAATAACAAGGAGACGGGGGATCCAACACCAGCCACAAGTGATAATTTGGGCAAGCAATCCCATCATGATGAGCACCTAGGCAGGGTGGGTGTGTCCAACCAAATGAGATCAGTTCCTGAAGTCTTTTTCCACAGCTCACCACTAGATGTCAGAGGAGAGTTCATTCAGACTCTGCTTACACATACAAATCAGCATGCTACCGAACTGCATCTTTGTGAACAACAGAGACCTTCACTATATCTGATGCTTCAGACAAGCAATCATCTCTGAGATTCCAGTTGCCTTGCAAATGTGCCAGCTGCACTTTCTATCAAATTGTTCTTCTTTGGGGTCAACTCTTGATGAATAAACATTAAAGAGAGTTCATTCTATTGGCCCTCAGTCATTGCAGGATTGTTTTCCATGTCAGCAGGATTGGAAAAATAACACTCCCTTATTACCTACAGAGCAAGAGTACGTCACACTTTGCAACTATGGTGAGAGAATATTGGATCATATTCCTCTTCTTGCCACGATCACCTCCATTGCTTCTGAATAGACATGGGGCTAGATACTAGGCTGCTTCTGAGCTCTGCTTGGAATAGTTGAGGAGAGGAGGGGTGGTGGAGGGGAGCAAAGGTGACATATATAATGCCTTTGTGGGACTTAGTTGTCTAGAAATCAATTCTAAAACATATGATTAAAATAAAATCCTAGGGCAATTTTCCCAAATTTACTTCTAAAGAGGAGCTTAGCTCACTGAGAGCACTGGAATCCAACAGAAAGCTTGGCCTCTAAGAGAGTTCTTTTTGCTAGTGATTATGAACAAGGAAGAAAGATCCCAGCCTGGCACCCAAATCGCAGGTTTAATTTACAATAGGGTGGATAAATATTGATTTAAAAACCTGGATTTTATTTGAATCACATTTTGAATTTAAATATTTCTTTTTAGAATAAACCTGTTTGAAACTGACAACCTATGTTAAGGCCTAACCTTACTAGAGTCTATTAAAATCATGTAAATAAAAAAAAATTTTTTTTTAAATATATGCTGCATCAAT
Organism: Platysternon megacephalum; assembly: GCA_003942145.1. Classification (NCBI taxonomy): domain Eukaryota; kingdom Metazoa; phylum Chordata; order Testudines; family Platysternidae; genus Platysternon; species Platysternon megacephalum. The sequence goes on along the minus strand of QXTE01000026.1, from coordinate 3,297,844 downwards.
GAACCCTCGACACATTTTAAGGAAAGGGTGCTGCATTTTTATTAACTACAGAATCAGGGGAAAAAACATCTTTAATTTTTGAGGTCAGCTCAAGCTTTATAAATATGTCAGTGTCACATACTGCATTAAGTATATATTATTTTCAGTGGAGTGAATGCTGGTACAGTAAAAGCTATGTTATCCAGCACTTTACCAACCGTAACACTCTAGAAACTGGCATTTCTGATATCTCCATTAAAAGTCTGGTTGGCATGGGGCCGGCAGGCTCCCTACCTGGCTCTGCATGGCTCCCTGAAAGCGGCGACATGTCCCTGCTGCTCCTAGGAGGAGGAACGGCCACAGGGGCTCTGTGTGTTGCCCCTGCCCTGCTCCGCCCTGCCCTGAGCACTGGCTCTGCAGCTCTCATTGGCCAGGAACTGCGGCCAATGGGAGCTGCAGGGGCGGTGCCTGTGGGCGGAGGCAGCGCACAGAGCTGCCTGGCCGCACCTCTACCTAGGAGCAGCAGGGACATGTTGCCACTTGTGGGGAGCCGCCCGAGGTGAGCGCCGCCTGGAGCCGGCACCATGAAACCCCTCCAGTGCCCCAACGCCCTGCCCTGAACTCCCTCCCGCACTCAAACTCCTCCCAAGAGCCTGCACCCCACACCCACTCCTGTGCCTCTACCCCCAGCCTGAGCCCCCTCCCTCACCCAACCTCCCTCTCTCAGTAAGTATAACTCTTAGAATTTTTGATTAACTGGCACCCCCCATTCCACCAACATGCCAGATAAAAAGGCTTTTCCTGTATTGCATTTTGAAAAATATAAAGTACTTTCAGTTTCTGTTGTGCATAAAAGTTTTATCTTAATTACTTTGGGTTTCAGTTTAGCTAGCAGGTGCAATGAGAATATTTTCTTCATTAGGACTAGTTCATTCAAAGAAATCAACTGGGAATTTTAAAAGCCGGAAAGCTTGTTTTTCCTCTTTCAATCAATGAATAAAAATCAGGTGGGAGAGGATGAGATCTACTAGCCCTAAAATCTTAAATGATGTGGGCTATATTTTCAAAGCTATTTAGGCACCTAAAGAAAGGTGCCCAGTGAGATTTTCAAAAATGCCTGAATGTAGGTGCCTAATTCCCATTGACTTCAATGGGGGTTAGGCATCTAACCTGCTTAAGTGCTTAGTGGGATTTTCAAAAGCAGCTAAGCAGGCTACATGCCTAACCCCCATTGAAGTCAATGGGAGTTAGGCACCTAACTTTAGGCATTTTTGAAAATCTCACTGGGCACCTATCTGCATCTTTAGACACCTAAATACCTTTAAAAACCCAGCCCATGATGACCAGAAGCAATCCATTAATTTTCTAACTACCATTAATACTTCCTTGTTTAATAAATGTCAGTTCTATATGCAAAACATGTTGTGATAAACATTTTTCTTAAGTATCCAGCACATTTCAAGCAGTTTCATTTAACTAATAAAAAACAACTTCAAAATGCTGTTCTGGGGCATTTTAATTTAATTCCAATTTCCATCCAAATTCAGTTTGATGCACTTTATGAGAAAAAAAAGTCTAGTAAATAAGAAATGCATCATTTACCATTTTCTAACATCAAAATGTAAAAATTAATAATCTGTATTTACCCCTCACTCCCCACCCAGGGCAAGGAGAGAACCAGGAACCAGACTGTTCCTCATTCTGGGTCTCTGTTCCTTGGCCAGTGCAACAACATGCTACCCCTTGCAAAGGCTTCAGCTAAAGCCACAATCTATTCCTTAAATGGTAGACTCTTCAGTGCATGACATGTCTGTATGTTTATTGGACAAAACGGAACATGTTGGCAGTACTAATTAAATAAAATCAGATCATCCAGATCAGAATTAAATAGGTGCCTATTTATAGAATATATTGATAATACTTAGAACAGACTATCTCGAGTTGTCACCATAGCACCCAATCACCAGCCCAATTAGGAATACAGTATTCATTTATATACTGTATTAGAGCTTCTTGTTATGGTCTTTGTGAACCTCTCAAGAAGGATTTAAGAATTTTGGCAATTAAACCAGTAGTTCAGAAACACCAGTATGCAGAGCTGTTTGTATATATAAAAATCTGTATCTGTCAGTTCTTAAAAAACCAACCAACAACCAAAAAACCTAAACCACACACCTCTGCCAGATAGTCTGCAAATTGTTTTCAGTTATGATGCATTTTTCGAACCTGCACTTTACTTATCAATGTTAAACTGTGACCCTTACTGGGCCATTTGCTAGTAGAAAAATATTGTCATATTAAGTTATTATGAAATATAGCCTCATTTATATTCTGATTTTAGTTTGCATTCCTCCAGTGAGGCATACAAAATAGGAGTTTTCTGTAATTAAAGTGAGCACTCAGAATGCTAATGAACATTTGATTCTGCTTAGACATTTTTATAAGTCTGACATTTGTATTGCACTGACAAAAAGTTAAGCAGACAGCTGATCTCCCCTCATATCCTACCATTCAAAATAAGCAACACAAAGAACCGTATTGTTAAAAATTACAACAATTATTGTTCCAGTTGTTCAGAGCCAGAAAGAGGAAAGGAGGGCAGGGTAGGGGTCACAGCAGGTATGCACGCATTCAAATTTTGTTTGATGATAGAATATTTTATGAGAATTAAGGTTGTGCTGCCTACACTGGATTTGGAAGACAAAAACATGTGGGTTACTCATTCATGCAGACAGGGCCGGCTCCAGGCGCCGGCTTAACAAGCAGGTGCTTGGGGCGGCCACTCGCGAGAGGGGCGGCACGTCCAGGTACTCGGCGGCAATTCGGCGGAGGGTCCCTCACTCCCGCTAGGAGCGAAGGACCTCCCGCCGAATTGCCGCCGCAGATCACGATCGCGGCTTTTTTTTTTTTTTTTTTGGCTGCCTGGGGCGGCAAAAACCCTGGAGCCGGCGCTGCATGCAGCCGCGTAGTATAGGAACTGAGTGAAAACACAGTCTTTTCTTTATGGAATAGAACACATGATAAACTGATGCACAACACATGAGGGCTTTTTCAGTGCAATAGTACATCATTATCACTTAAACGATTTTGTATTGGGCAAAACCAAAATCACTCGGCCTGATTCTCCCATTTTGTACTTTGTATAATCAGGCCTGCTGACAGCAATTCCAGGCCCCAGGGCAGAATAGTCAATGGGCCCCCTAGAAAGGGATGACTGAGGTTTACGACACTACTTTTTATCTTATTGATTACACATTAGAACCCACTATACATAAGTTGTGGCATTGCTTGATGTAGTTAACTTTTTTTTCCAGTTACAGCACCAGCATTAAACAAATTGAGCCTAAATATAAGAAGTAGAAATCGTTATTTTAAATTATATATTTAAATTAAATGAATACATTATGGAATGAAATTGGAGGGAGTCCAGTGGAGGGCAACAAAAATGATAGGGGGCTGTGGTACATGGCTTATAAGGAGAGGCTGAGGGAACTGGGCTTATTTAGTCCAGTGGTTTTCAAACTGCGGGTCGCGACCCAGTACTGGGTCGCAGAATATAAGGCACTGGGTTGTGGCACCGCTGACAGGGCCGTTAAAAGTCCGGTCAGCGGTGCTGCCCGGCTAAGGCAAGCTAGTCCCTACCTGTTCTGACACCGCGCTTGCGCCCCAGAAGCGGCCAGCAGCACGTCTGTCTCCTAGGCGGGGAGGCCACAGGGCTCCGCCCGCTACCCCCATCCGACCACTGGCTCTTCACTCCTATTGACTGGTTCCGGGCCAATGGGAGCCGCGGGGGCAGTACCTGTGGGCAGGAGCCGCGCAGAACTGCTGGCGTGCCTCCGCCTAGGAGCCGAACCTGCTGTGGCCGCTTATGGAGCACAGCGCGGTTCGCGGTGCCAGGACAGGCAGGAAGCCTGCCTTATCACTGCCACTGACCAGGAGCAGCCCAAGTTAAGCCCACGCCCCAACCCGTGCCCCAATCCCCTGCCCCAGCCCTGAGCCCCACCCCAAACCCCTCCTCCGCAACCCCACCCCAGAGCCAGCACCCCCAGCCCAGAGCCCTGACCCCCTCCTGCACCCCAACCCCCGCCGCAGCCCTGAGCCTCCCCAAAACCCAGAGCCCCTTCCTGCACCCAAACCCCTCCTCCCCAGCCCCACCCCAGAGCCTGCCCCCCCAGCCCAGAACCCTGACCCCCCTCTTGCACCTCAACCCCCTGCCCCAGCCCAGATCCCCCTCCCACACACTGAACCCCTCATTCCCGGCCCCACCCTGCAGTCCTCACCTCAACCCTCTGTCCCTGCCCTGAGCCCCTCCCACACCCCAAACCCCTCATCCCCAGCTCCGTTGGGTCGCGAGCATCAACAATTTTCTTCAACTGGGTCGCCAGAAAAAAAGTTTGAAAACCACTGACTTAGTCTGCAGAAGGGAAGAACGAGGGCGGGGGAGGTGGATTTGATAGCAGCCTTCAACTACCTGGTATGAAATTAATTCTTTATAGGATATGAAGGATCACATACAGTACATATGCTACGGCAGAGGAAGTTGAGATAAAACATACAACACAAATTTTAATTGCTAGGAAAAATATTGGACTTTATCTGATCTTTAGAGGAAAAGCCATTTGTATGCATGTGCTGAATGTGGGGCTTTGTATCTCTGGACAGAGACCAATCTTACTGATAGTGATATATTGAACTGCCTGAAAACATCATTTCTAAAGATGCCTTCCTGAATATTGCTAGATATTTTTTTAAGATACAAATATGTGAAGTGACAATGGCATTCACTGAATTGTGTGTGCGCACCTGCGCGGTGCTGCACCTGCGCTGGCTGGTGCCCAGCGAGCTGCTGCCAGCTGCGCTTCTGGACATGCTCTTCGGCCACAGCCTGGGCTTCCACATGCCCAACCGGCTGCCTTCGCCATGGCTGGTACCACCCTGCGTGTGCCTAGGAGCCCTGTGGCCCGCCCCAGCGATTACCCCCTTTGCCTCCCTCTGTTGGCAGGCCTGTGTATAATCATTTACATTGTGCAGAGTGAAAATGTTACTAAATCAGAATAGTGGTGCTTGACACTTGCTTTGCTGGCACAGGTGCAAATTACTATGCAAGATGAAAAGCAGGTGAGAATCAGGCCATCGTGTTTTCCCTTTCAAGTGTCAAAACCAAAACTACTTATGGCTTGAATTTTGGATTCACAGCCTACAGGAATATGGTGTGTTTTACACACACCAATTTTTTGCTTCTCATGTATCACATTACCAAGCTAAAATAATCTCTCTTATTTATAAGATTCTTGACCTGCTATGGAACTCAAAGAGAATAAACTGAAATTACATTACAGACCAACATACTATGTACAAGCATGCATTAAGGCAACCTCAATACAGGTCTCTTGCATCTTACGCGCATTTAACATGCGCGATTTTGGCTTTGCGCGGTCGGCAAAACCACACACACACACACAAAAAGAGAGAGAGAAAAAAAGCAATTTCTGTACTGTGTCTGTAGTGCGGGCAATTCTGCCTGCCATTGAAGTCAATGGGATTTTGGCAATACGCGGTTTTCGCTTTACGCGCTGACCGCGGAACGTAACCCTCGCGTAAGATGCGAGAGACCTGTATTGCCAAAATACAAACAAGCAGTAAACTAAAACACACTTCTGACCTGGGATGGGCAAGGAATAGGGATGAAATCCATTCTTAGGGATGGGTGAACAGGTTGAGATGAAACAAGAACTGACCAGAATCTTTACTCAAAGCTTAAACCAAATTGTTCAGGGTTTAAAAAAATTCAAAGAGACTTATATTTTAAGTGCCTTTTGCACTTCCATTTCAGCTGGAAGGAGAAGTACCAAAACACTTTGAGAAAAGCTATTGTGTTATTTCTGACCCTGCCTGAACCGAACAGCACCAGAATTCTTCAAAGAAAGCTGGTGTCTCAAGCTGACATTTAGAGCAGAGATATTTGCATAAGTTCCAATGAGATTCAGATATGAATTCAACTAAAGTTTGAAATTTGTTCAGCACTAAGCAATATAAACAGTTTGCCTGGCTGCTGCTATTTTACACTGGTTTTCAGTTAGAAGATGATGAATGGTATTACTTGCAAAAGAAAAAGAGGAGAAAAGTTACTTAATCTTTGTGTCAGGCTCAGACTTGATTTCACACTATGGCAGTAAGGAAAATGAAAAGTCCAGTAGGATAGTTCAGCTCTGTACTTGATAAAAGTAATAATTTGCATTCAAAACAAGTGACAGAGAGATTGAAGTTTTATCAACAGATATATTAGCAGGAACAAGTATTCTCTTAAAACACATATCTATAGTGGATAACTGAATGCTAATTAGTGAACTGCTCTTTATAGAGCAAAGGTGTATATTAATGAATTGCATTATTCAGATCACAAAAAGAGTATCACTTTCTTCATTTGTCTGATTAGCATGATGTTAGTGTACAATGCAGAACTTGGTACCTCATATGTTCCTGTGAGACAGATGTATAATAGTCCAAGACAAAAACTGTACATTCTGCATGCAAATAATGGATGGACAGATATAAACTTCACTGAATGCTTTATTGGCCATCTGCCAGTTTTGAATGGCAGACTATGAACACATTTAAGAAGTAATCAAAGTCAGCATTAATGCTGCTGTCTAAACAGCTTAACTGTCTTTGATTCACTTCTCCCAAAACTACTTCTGCCTGTATCTACAGATAAACTAAAAAAGATGGAGGTTACTGATCCTGAGAAGTCTCTTAATTATTAAGGGCTCAAGATGTTTTATAAATGCACATTCTTCTGTGTCTGCTGCCAAACAAATGTGAATCTGTGACATCTTGTAAAAAAAAAACAAAAAACCAACCCTAACAGGTTCTGCTAATAATCTAAATATGGAACTGGAGATGCAGAATGAGAATGAAACTCTTAATTACTCTCCCAAACTCATACTTGCTGTATAATCAAATCTAGCTGCAGAGGTGAACTACACTTAATCAATTGAAGTGTGAGACAACCTTGCACTTCATGTAATCTAAAACTAGAACTAAAATAAATAAATAAATAAAACAAATAAAAAATATAAAAAGCCTTATCAGTGCTATGTATGTGGACCATATTTATGAGGTATAGAATTAGCAGGCTCTGCTATCCTAAATAAGACCCTCAACATTTAATTAACCATTTTACATTGCAAACATTTTAAAGTTATTGTGCATAGCTAATAGCTGATCCTGCCAAAAGGATATCCTTTCTCCATCAGGCTGGGGGAGGGGGGGAGGGGAAATCACATTTAAACTCTTTCAAATAATTTTAAAAGCAGAATGTGATCATCATTAACTCACGAAAACAGAGATTCATTAAGCAGTACTGCTGACCAAAATATGCAATACCAAAACTTAGCAAGTGACTGAAGAGCTAAACTTACCAGTAGGCCACAAGTCAAATTATTAGTTGCAATACACTGGTGTCAGCAGTGTAGGTTCACATTACTTGTTTCTCAGTGTCCTTAGCGGTTCATTTTGGATAGGAGTAGAGAACTGTGAGCCAGTCCAATACTTCCCCTGCACCCATCCCAACCTGACCAACAATTATGATCTATTTACCTTAAATGTGTTGTAGTCTCATGCCTTCTGGATTTTGAATATGTAGTTTTAAAGAAAATCCACCTGTTTTATTGCAATCAATTATCTAGAGTTATATATGATTTAGAAGTACCTATACTGTAGCTCATGTCTTGTGGAAATTGTTGGTTGGAAATTACAAAATATATCCAAATTTTACTAACAATCTTTATTTTGGAAAAAAAATCATTTCAGTAATGTACCATAACTTTTGTTGCTGCAGAGATTTTAGCAAATAATTATATGTGAAACAAATGGACCTAATCAAAATGATTGTCAAAATATGCTAATTAATCATTTAAATTGCACTGGGCTGCCATAATGCCTAATGGAGATGGTTAGTTGCAATTAATTTCACTAAGTACAGAATGACGTGGGAGTCCACAGCCAGTACTATAATTTCACATGCAGTATTGACATAGTGTAGAATACTCAGTTTAAAATTGGAGTGACTATGCTAGCCCATATTATCTATACTATGAGAGCTTCGTATTATAGATGGGTCTGGTAGTCTGACACTTCCCATTATAAGACCCTGTTTTCAGTTGCTTATAATTTTGCCAAACATTAGCCTTTTGGGCTGAAATTTTCCATGCTAGATGTCTGCCTCAAGCTTAATGTTTTTTGGAAAGTTTCAGCCAAAATTGTGTAGCCATTAGCAGAAAAGAATGAGGCTAGGGGGGAAATAAATTGTTTTGCCCATATTAAAAAATTCCAGCAACCTTTTATTTTAAAAGGCCTACGGACCCCATACTTGCGAGCTGGGACTCAAAATATGGCAGAAGCATCATGCCTTTTTGTCCCCATGAAAATCCCAAATTTGACCAATTTATAAACCTTTGAAAAATCAGTTTACCTTAGAACGGCTATACTGGGTCAGACCAAAGGTCCATCTAGCCCAGTATCCTGTCTTCCCATAGTGGCCAATGCCAGGTGCCCCAGAGGGAATGAATAGAACAAGTAATCATCCCCTGTCACCCATTCCCAGCTTCTGGCAAACAGAGGCTCCTGACACCGTTCCTGCCCATCCTGGCTAATAAGCATTAATGGAATGGTCCTCCATTAAATTTATATAGTTCTTTTTTGAACCCTGTTATAGTCTTGGTCTTCACAACACCCTCTGGCAAAGAGTTCCACAAGTTGACTGTGTGTTGCATGAAGAAGTACTTCCTTTTGTTTGTTTTAAACCTGCTGCCTATTAATTTCATTTGGTGACACCTAGTTCTTGTGTTATGAGAAGGAGTAAATAACACTTCCTTATTTACTTTCTCCACACCACTCATTATTTTATAGACCTCTATCATATTCCCCCTTAGTCATCTCTTTTCCAAGCTGAAAAGTGCCAATCTTATTATTCTCTCCTCATTCGGAAGCTGTTCCATACCCCTAATAATTTTTGTTGCCCCTTTTCTGAATCTTTTCCAATTCCAATATATATTTTTTGAGAATTGGAGACCACATCTGCATGCAGTATTCAAAATGTGGGTGTACCATGAATTTATATAGAGGCAATGTGATATTTTCTGTCTTATTATCTAGCCCTTTTTAACGATTCCCAACATTGTTAGCTTTTTTGGCTGCCACAGCACATTGAATGGATGTTTTTAGAGAACTATCCACAAATACTCCAAGATCTCTTTCTTGAGTGGTAACAGCTAATGTAGACCCCATCATTCTATATGTATAGTTGAGATTATGTTTTCCAGTGTGAATTACTTTGCATTTAGCAACATTGAATTTCATCTGCCATTTTGTTGCCCAGTCACCCAGTTTTGTGAGATACCTTTGTAGCCTTTCGCAGTCTACATTGGACTTAACTATCTGAGTAGTTTTGTATCATCTGCAAATTTTTCCACCTGTTTACCCCATTTTCCTGATTCATTTATGAATATTTTGAATAGTATTGGTCCCAGTACAGACCACTGGAGGATACCACTATTTAGCTCTTTCCATTCTGAAAACTGACCATTTATTCCTACCTCTTGCTTCCTGTCTTTTAACCAGTTACCAATCCATGAGAGGACCTTCCCTCTTATCCCATGACAGCTTACAAATTCTGACAGTTTGCAAATTCTTAGTAGAGACTAATATCCTGGAAGGGGTTCACTCAGACTTTGTGACTTGGTCAGAGGGCCAAGCCACTGAAGACCCACCAAGGTTGACTGGCAGCCTGCAGTGGGCACCAGGGCTGAGAAAAGGACTGCTGTATCACATCCAGTTTCTGGGGGCACTCACCTCTTTTCACAGTTTACTTATGTTCTCAGAGTGAGCATATCTAATCAGTAGAGAAGGCATCTGGAATCTAATTCTTAAGAAAAAGAATTTATAATGGGAGATTAAAAAGGAAATATTAGTACTAGTGGCCCCGAGTAACTTAAATTCAATGCATACTTGGAATTTCCTTCTTATTCCAGGTCATCAAGACAGCACTCTTCACCTTCCAGTTCCTCCTTAAGACTCACGTTCTCCAGGCTGCCCACAAGAAGTGAAATAAAATAAAAATTATGGTGCCAACCATATTGTTAGCACTTAAAAGGATAGGTTCATATAGCACAGCAGTACCGGAATAGTAGAACTGAATAAAGCATACTTCAAGGAATTATAATATCTACTATACCTGCAAACGCTCATAGCAATAGTCCTACTTAAAACAATGGGACTAAGCTTGAGGGTAAGGACCACTCCCACGAGTAAGAATTGGGAGTACTGTGGCACAGATCCACAAAGCTATTTAGGAAGTCAATGGAAGTTAGGAGCCTAAATAGCTTTGTGGCTCTGGGCCAGGGGTCGGCAACCTTTCAGAAGCGGTGTGCCGAGTCTTCATTTATTCACTCTAATTTAAGGTTTCACGTGCCAGTAATACATTTTAATGTTTTTAGAAGGTCGCTCTCTATAAGTCTATAATATATAACTAAACTATTGTTGTATGTAAAGTAAATAAGGTTTTTAAAATGTTTAAGAAGCTTCATTTAAAATTAAATTAAAATGCAGAGTCCCCGGGACTGGTGGCCAGGACCCGGGCAGTGTGAGTGCCACTGAAAATCAGCTTGCACGTGCCATAGGTTGCCTACCCCTGCTCTAGGCCTATGTCCTTAGTAAATGTGGTCAAAAGAAATGATTATAGGATTTGGCCCTCTCTGTTTAGATAGATGCTAGAAACTATTGCATTTCTTTTCTCTAAAATTCTAAAAAAAAAAGTTTGTTTTAAAGTCAGGCTCTCTTTTTCCAACCATTGTTTTAAAATAGTCTGTGCACTAATGCAATTGGCTTCTTGTTGCCCATTCTTTTCACTTAGTGGCTGCATTTTTAATGCTTAGTTAGTAAGTATACAGGAGAGAACGCACTACATTTACTAAGTACAAAAACACTCAGCTAAATCTAACTTCTTAGGCTACTAGACACAACTACTTATAATAAATATATGGAGATATACCTATCTCATAGAACTGGAAGGGACCTTGAAAGGTCATCAAGTCCAGCCCCTTGCCTTCACTAGCAGGACCTTTCAAACTGGGCATTTTCAGAGACTTAATACATTCATTATCATAGCCATCTTATACTGGCATTATGTTACAGAATATGGATAGTGACTCCCATAGTAGTAAATGGAGGTCTACCCTTAAACCTTTTGTTATTAGTGATAGCTGTGATAATAGCTGTGTTCACCTTTATCTTTGAAGTATGGATTGTCTCTCCCATCTAGACAAATCCAATCTATTCAAACTTAAAGAAGTGTCTTCCCTCCATTCTTGAAAACGATCATTGCTTCCTCCTCCCCCTTCAGTGCTCCCTCCCATGGTACTCCTCTGTCTTTTCTGGTGAGTTACTGAGTCACTTTAGCATATTATTTTTCTAACACGCAACCAACCATTCTTACCCCAGAAATGAAAGAGGCTTTGTTTCACCGGAATGTACATCTGCTTTATAATCCAAACTCAGGAAAGCCAGAAGAGAATCCATTTTCATATTCTAAAGTCATAATTCATTTAACAGAGTTTTCCCCAACACTCCCAATATGGAACTTTAAGACTTTTCTGCATATTAGAGGCATTTTTCCCCACCACAACAATTTCTTTATTTTACCTCATTGTTCTATGATTTTATTCTATTCATCTTGTTGCTGGATTAAAAGGGGGGGATTGCCTATACAGCTCATTACTGTTAAAAAAAATTCCACTTAGTAATATTTTATGTTCTGGTTCAAAAGGCATTAAGAATTCTTTATGTGTATTAATTTAAAGGAGTCTCTCATATTGTTCCTGATTTTATGTCTATTTATAGCAGAAGTCACAAGCTAAGCATGTGCAGTTTTTGCTAAACAAAATAAGAATCAGGATACACTGTGCTTCCTCAATAGGCAGGGGAATGGCACAAAGCTTAGAAGGATAAGTCAGATGTGCTTAGTCATTACCCAAGGACAACAACACTGTCTATGTAGGCCTCTATTCTGGTCTCTTACTCTTCCTAGTCTCAGGGCTGATCTACACTGAAAAGTTACATCAGCCTAGCTATGTCTCTGAAGGGAGTGAAAAATCCACACCTCTGAGACACATAGGTCAGCTGACCTAACCCCAGTGTAGACAGCGCTAGGTCAATGGAAGAATTCTTTTGTCGCCCTAGCTACTGCCTCTCAGGGAGATGGATTCCACACAGCGATGGTAGAACCCTCCTGTCGCTGTAGTAAGAGTCTACACTAAAGTGTTCTAGTGGTGTTTTAAATGTAGACATAGCCTCAGTTGGTATATAATTAAATTCATAGGGCCAAATTCTGCCCACAGACACCATCATCACACTTAAACTTTCCAGTAATTGCCTTGGACAGCTAGACAAATGCTACCATGTCTGCTGTATTCCCCATAGCCTAAGGCATACCTAGGCAAACTAAAATTCTTAGTGTTTGAAGTAATCTATGGCAATTGCAAAGATTAAGGGTGACCACTTTCAGCACACAATTCCCATTTACTTCAAGGGAAGTGGGGTGGTTTTATCTGAAGGCTAATGGCCCTATAGGTTATTAGAATCGTGCTATGCTGCTACCAGTGATTTTAAAAGTATCCCACATTATGTAGATTTAGATATCCAGTAATAGTCCGTTTAGTTAAATATATAAATTAGGTAACTTCTACTGACCTTCACATTTTCTAGCACAAAACAGTGATTATATATTAACTTTAGAAGACAGATTCTGCCATACAGTGTTTGTGCAGACTGTGAAATGCTAGCAGCTGAGGGTTTATTAAATGAAGCACTAAACTAGATTTACGCTTGTTGTTTAGAGGTGAAAGTCAGCTGCAGTTGCTATTACAGCAATCCAATTTCTTTTTTCTTTTTAAAAAATAAAGCACAGTAAGCCTCCACTGACAAAAGTTTTATACTCTTTTAATGAACTACATATGCTAAAAAAAATTAGTTTGAGATTAAAAGTGAGTTTCATGCTAAACACTCAAACTTTTTGTTCATATTCATAAACCCTCAGAGGGCCCATTCCTACATTCCATGTGCAAACTTCAGTTTGCTGCATATAATTTCCCTACTTCATTAGATACATACAAACAGAAAATGGCATGTCATTCTGCATACAGAATACCACAACTTGGACCTTGCCTCTAACTCCCCTCTTCTCCCCACCCATCTGATACTGGGCTTTTCTTATTTCTTCAGTCTCTCCTAGCTTCAGCTGTGGACTGCTACACATGCAAGAGCTGCAGTGGAGGAGGCTTTAGCACCAATGTTGCGATTTATTTTAAATATACACTTCTACCCCGATATAACGCAACCCGATATAACACGAATTTGGATATAACGCGGTAAAGCAGCGCTCCGGGGGGGGGG
>QXTE01000026.1:3175645-3283880 GCA_003942145.1 Platysternon megacephalum | reverse complement strand
CTTGAAACCGGCTGCCAACTAGACATGGAGCCGTTGATCACTACCCGTTGAGCCCGACGATCTAGCCAGCTTTCTATCCACCTTATAGTCCATTCATCCAGCCCATACTTCTTTAACTTGCCGGCAAGAATACTGTGGGAGACCGTATCAAAAGCTTTGCTAAAGTCAAGGAATAACACATCCACTGCTTTCCCCTCATCCACAGACCCAGTTATCTCCTCATAGAAGGCAATTAGGTTAGTCAGGCATGACTTGCCCTTGGTGAATCCATGCTGACTGTTCCTGATCACTTTCCTCTCCTCTAAGTGCTTCAGAATTGATTCCTTGAGGACCTGCTCCATGATTTTTCCAGGGACTGAGGTGAGGCTGACTGGCCTGTAGTTCCCCGGATCCTCCTTCTTCCCTTTTTTAAAGATGGGCACTACATTAGCCTTTTTCCAGTCATCCGGGACCTCCCCCGATCGCCATGAGTTTTCAAAGATAATGGCCAATGGCTCTGCAATCACATCCGCCAACTCCTTTAGCACCCTCGGATGCAGCGCATCCGGCCCCATGGACTTGTGCTCGTCCAGTTTTTCTAAATAGTCCCGAACCACTTCTTTCTCCACAGAGGGCTGGTCACCTTCTCCCCATACTGTGCTGCCCAGTGCAGCAGTCTGGGAGCTGACCTTGTTCGTGAAGACAGAGGCAAAAAAATCATTGAGTACATTAGCTTTTTCCACATCCTCGGTCACTAGGTTGCCTCCCTCATTCAGTAAGGGGCCCACACTTTCCTTGACTTTCTTCTTGTTGCTAACATACCTGAAGAAACCCTTCTTGTTACTCTTAACATCTCTTGCTAGCTGCAACTCCAAGTGTGATTTGGCCTTCCTGATTTCACTCCTGATTTCTGCCTCTCTTTGCTATTTAACTATGTAGCATGTTTTCAGATACATGGTAAAATTACTAAAATAGAGAACCCACTCAATCTCTAAACTATAGACAGTCAAATAATGTGGTCTGTTATTTTTAGAAAATATACACAGTACAGGAGAAAGATCCTTTCCCTTACTGAAAGTATGAAGTGTATAAAACATTTAAAATAATACAGTCCCTCATATATAGAGGACCACCAACAGTTAGTTTATGGTCAGGGAGAAGAAAGATACCTTGTGAGGGGAGATTTAAGGAGAGACTAAGTTACTAGTAGCTCACAAGAGGAAGAGAGTTGAACATGTCACTGGGGCAGCACATGTAAGAGCAATTTCCCAGCTAAGGAAAGTTGTAGGAAGGGGAGCAGTGTGGGGGTGGGGGGGGGAGAAGATCTGAAAACCAGGAGTGAAAAGTTTTAAAATCAGATTCAGAAATGTGTCAGAAGTCAGACAGTGCTGGAGGTTACGTGACCTATTTCAAGAGTAGCCTGGATGCTGCATTATGCAAACTGTAGACAATAAGGATTTAGGGGAACAATAGAAGAGAACTGCAATAGTCAAGACATGTAGTGATTAAGACATGATTAAAGATTTCAGCCTAGGTAGAATCAAAGCAGGGAAGAAGACTGGCAAGGTTCTAAACATGACTAGGAGAATTTCAGACAGGTCAGGGGAGGTGGGACCACAAAGCAGACTCCAAAACTTCTGCCTTGGGACTAAGTTAAAGTAAAAATCTGGTTTAAGAAAAATGAGTGGACTCAGGAAACAAAAAGGATTTTTTCCATCAGGAGAAGCATGGTCCAGCACCTTCAGTAACAGGAAGCTCTGGTGTAGGCAGGGAGCTGACAGCGTCAAGACTGGTGGAGAAAGAAGAGGTAGAGAGATCTGACTCAAGAGGGGTCACCTGCATATAGATGCTGTTCAAGCCAGGATTTCACTATAGTGCTGTGCACTCCATTCTCAGCAGCATTAACTTTTAGAGAACTGAATAACTTATGAAGCAATGGCTTGTTACATTCAAACTTTGTGCTGCACAATACAAGAATTACAGCTGGAATCCTAGATTTGATTTTCTCAGTGTTTTCAAGATGCAGCTTGGAATGCCATCGGCTCCTTTTACCAAACCAATATTTCTTCTAGTAGCAACTGTATTTCAAATAATTCTAGCCTGCTGGACTCCGTTGGATAACACAACCTCACTTACTTTTCCCTGAACAAAAGCTGAGCTGAAACGTAGCTATGAAAAAATAACTTACGTGAAAGGGAAAGAAATAAGTGAGCAGTGTTATTGAACTATTATTGAGAATGCAACGCAGCATGAGTTTGGTTAAATAGCTGTACTCCAATGGGCTGCCAGTGGCCCACAGTTTAAAGAGTGGCCTGACAGGTTCCTTGCTGATAATGGAAACTGTATTGGCCATTAAATTCTGAATGAAATCGTTCAAGAAGGGGGAATCCAAATCTTCCCTGCTCACTTGACATTTTATAATAGCCTATTTTATCCTTGTATAATTCCTTACCTTATCCCTAAGTAAGCTCTCCATCACTACAAGTTTCCTCTGGTCAAGAAGGCTGCTGGACTCCTTTTTGATCAATGATCTGGAAAAAAATATAAAATCATTGCTGATAACATTTGCAAAGGACAAAGACTGGTGGAGTGGTAAGTGAGGACAAGCCACTAATACAGAGTGATGTGGGTCACTTGATAAGGTAGGTACAATCAAATATGCTCTTTAATACAGCCAAATGCAAGGTCATACATCTAGGAACAAAAAAGGTAAGCTATACTTGCAGTCTACCATCTGGCATCCTAGAAAGCAATGACTGAAAAGGACATAGGTGACATTGATAATCAGCTGACCTCCCTGTGAGATGCAGTAGTATAAAGAGTTACCATGATTCTTGGATGTACAAACTGGGTTTATTGAACAGAAGTGAAGAGGTGATGTTGACTCTGTTTATGGAATGATACAGTCTCTTTTCTGACTCCAGACATGCTTGGAGAGAGATACTATGGATTCTTTTGGAGTTAACAGATATCACCGTGTTACCATGATTCAGCAGTTATCCTGCATCTTACTAAAAGGTTCAAGCACCTTCCATTCATGATTACTTCAGAAGAATCTTGCTTTCCTTTACAGAGTCTTCTCTGTTACCTACATCTCCCCCTATAGCAATGCCCTGGGCATGCCCTGACTCCTTTTTTGTCCTCCTCTGCTCAATCCTTTTTACACTCAATTTCAAGTTTCCTGTTCCCACTGGTTCTTCTTTCCTCAGATACGTTTCCTCTTCTATGGTAAGAAGGATGTTTCATGACCCCCTCAACACCTTGAAGCTGAGAGAGCATGAAAGTCTCTCCCCAGATTGACCTGCCAGGGTTATGAGTGGTCACGCTCTCATCTGGTGTCAGTATATCTGATCCCTTACTTCTAGGGAATTACAGAAGAGGTATCTGTCCAGGAATTATCCTGAACACAGGTGATCTGAATGGGTTCTGCTGCCTGAAATAGCTCAGTTCTGACTAAGCTCTCCTGCATTAAATGTTTAAACTCCTGCACTCCAAGTTCACTAGGCCAGATGCTATCACCCTTTCTAGCATTTCCGCAAAGCCATAGTCCACGAAGGGACAGAATTTTTATATGTGCTTCTTTTCATTTTATGGTGAATGAGTCAGAAGACCTGGTAGCTGCCCTGTAGAGTCTGCTTGAATATACCGGTATTTGTACTTTTTGGTTCCTTGTTTGCAGGTTCCAGTTCCCTACATTTTACTCTGATGGTTCCTCTTCTGTTCCACTGACTGTCCCTCAGCTCTAGATTGGAACTCTGCTCATGACGCTCTCTCTGGTGGCTTGGCCTCAGGTAGACCTCTATTTGCTGCAGTGCCTCTACCAGAATGCTGGCTTGTGTTGGCATACCTAGGCCTGCAGCTTCTACACAGACTTTCCAACTACTAAGACTATGCATAAGCAGATGGTGCTTCTACCTACTCTGAGCAGAATGCACATCTCTGTTAGCTTGGTTGTAATGAACTTGATGCACCTGCCATTATGACTTGGCAGTAGTTACCTTTCTACTTAATACTATGTAGACAGTATTGTATTCAGAAGGGGGGGCGGAAATTGAAACAGAAGCTGGCCGTGTCAGAAGTTTGAGAAATCATGTAACAACTAAAATGGCTAAGGAAGTAGAGGAAATCTTTAATTAAACAGAAGAGTTTCTTTGCTAACTCCTCCAGTGCTATTTTGACCTATCTTAACCTTTAGTAGGCACTAGAGAAGAAATGACATTCCAAATTAAAACTGCTTTTTGGTTGTAAAGACAACCTCTTGAATTAATGAACAATATACACCCCCATACACACAATGAACTGGGAGCAGAGGACTTTCATTTTGTGTTCTTCCATAAAAATAGTAAGCACTTGTGATGCAAAATCAATATGAGAATTTAAGATTCTTCTGAAAGTTGTCTTTTTGGTCTGTGTTTTTGACAAAACAGAGAACTGAGTAAACATTTCATATTCTTGAAAAAAGAAAACTAGGTAGGACTAATACTTGAACGTGCTTGCTCAGGGAGCTAAGTGGGATTTGTAACAAGAAGGAAATTCATGTAAATTGGCAGCCGGAGAATGGCTAATGACCAAAAAGAGAGAGTGTAAGAAGTTAGCACAGAGTATGAAGGTGACTGTGGCTTCTAATGTGCAAGATTAGCAACAAGGATTTAGTGATCTGGCTGCTCTTGAGAATATTATCTGGTAACATGGACACAATGGAGGATACTTTGATCTATGGTTCCCATTTAAAGAAATCTAAAATTAGCTACAGTATATTTTTGGTACTGAATGTATCTCATACACCACTGAGCAGGTCTGTAATTAACTTTGCTGTTTTGAGTGCACAAGGACATGTGATTGATTATCATCTAGACAACAGGATTGGAAAAATGCAGCGCTGTCGTGGATATATAATGCTTGCTGCTATTTCTAGCTCAGTCATATTCACACTTTGCAAAATACTCCTTTTTAAAGATACTTGTGTTAGAAGCTTATCCACATTTACAGTGTACCAAAATGCTTTTGGGGGAGAAAACACACCACTGAGCTCTGGTGTCATTTGTGACAAAGCCCTGTGCCACCACATCAATGTCAGGGCCTTCAGCCTATTCCAGCTCCAGGCAGCATAGCGCTAGTGTAGGTGAGCTACAAAGGAATCTCATGAGTGGCTACTTCTCAGACCCCTACCCTTTAAGGAGGGAGCTCTACACAAAAGGTATAAAGCATGGGGCTGTATTACTTTGCCTGTATTCACTGCAGGGTTTTCTTTTTAGGGCTGGATACAGAAATGGATTTATTTGCATCCCTCTCTGCATCCCCTCCCTCCATCCAAAGGTTCACAAGTAAGGAGTAGAGTACCACAGAGATGGCTAATGACCTTTCAATGCAGGCCAGGGAGCTCAATCCTGGAGGATCCTTTACATGAACTGATCTGAGGTAACCATTCTGCCTGGTTGTTAAGTAGCATGAAAGCTTTACTATGTTTCTGACAAAGCTGTCTTTGAGGAAAAAAATGAAGGGTTGAAATATATAGTTCTATGTATAACACCCCAGTTCTCATAACAAAGAGTTCAATATTAGAATGGGAACCTTGCAGCATACACCAATTTTGATTCACTTTACTGAGCTTAGTCCCATTAAACTGTACATAGTTGTTGAGAAATGTTCAACTACTCCTGAGTTTAAGAAATAATATTTCATATATATTACCACCAGGTGGCTCAAAATCAAACAGCTGAAATACATTATTTCTCAATATCTGATCAAAATAAACAGTTTAAAGATTGATACTACTTCTCATATTTCTATTCCTTCTAAATCTTTGTATTTACTATTAACAACTATAATCTCTTGTGAGAGGGTAGAGCTGTCAAATAATCTTACACAAGCACAGTCTATCTCAAAGAAGGGTATGGGGCAGACGGTTAGACATAAATGAATGTCATACAAAATCAATTGCTAGCCATGTGAAGTCACTACCTAACAAACAGGATGTTTTGTTGCACCTGAACAGCAGTCTCAGTACTGCATTATATTTTAGTTTACTTTAGCAAATCATTTATACAGCTAACCTATTTTATTTCCCAGTAGTTACATTTATTTATGACTTAGATTTCAAGCCATAAGCTACTAACTTTCCATTACACACTGCTTTAGATGGGGGACAGATCTTGCAAATCAAAACCATCTTTACTTGAAGTACCTTATAGATAGGCTAGCCACTGGGGACAGAGGTATGTCTGCAATCAGTCAAACCAGTTGGCTTTGCTCTTTCCAGGTCAAATAAAATAAATAGAAGGGACATTTTCTTTTAGAACTTTAAGAAAAGGTGGGTTTGTTATTTGCTGACTTAGTCAAGCTATATCCTACCATTGATCCGTGTGGAATTCCTAGTGAAGTCAAGGGGATTTGGGTGGTGGGAGGCAAGAAGTGAAAGAAGTCAGGAAAGGATCTATATTTTGCACCAATCATGCCCTCTGTGCAGTTCTCCCCATTTCCACACGAAGAGGATATCTGCCACCTTTAGTGGATTCCCCTCAGTGCTGTCTCTGTACCACATGGGCACATGTCAGACATAGGGATATGCATGGGGAGGTCGTGTGTACATGTATGCGCATTCTCTCTGCCAGCCCCACAGAAAGCTTAAATCAGGGGTTCTCAAACTGGGGGTCAGGACCCCTCAGGGGGTTACAAGGTTATTATGGGGGGGGGGGGGCATGAGCTGTCAGCCTCCCCCCCAAACCCCGCTTTGCCGCCAGCATTTATAATGGTGTTAAATATATTTAAAAAGTGTTTTTAATTTATATGGGGAGGTCGCACTCAGAGGCTTGCTATGTGAAAGGGGTCACTAGTACAAAAGTTTGAGAACCACTGGCTTAAATGCAGCATGAGGTTGCATTACTTATCTGTAGCCCCCTTCACATTCTGCAGCTACTTTCAGGAGTGGGGAGCCATGCTGTCAAGGAGATGTGAGGGAACTAAGGAGGCTCCAGGGCCTCCATATGGATGCTTTGACTTCCAGAAGGAGCCCCCCAGAACTATATGATCTCAGAAAATCAGTAGCTATGGAAGGACAAATCTCTTGTTTCTTGTGTATGGGGGCAGGAAGACCCCTGCCTTCCCTTCCCATGCAAATAGAACTGCAGAAGTGATGCAGGCAAGCAGAAGGAACTCTTTCAAAAACTCTCTTCCTCCATAAGAGTCCCATCCATCATCAGTCCATCGTCTTGAAAGCCTCCTAGGTTCTGCACTGCTGTTGGACACTGTAGGCATGCATGGCCATCCCTCACTGTCAATCTCCGAGGGCAGCCACACCTCTTTGCTGTCACACACCTGAAACAGCAGTCTGTACAAAGGGGAAATTAGCTGTCTCTAGGGCTCAAACCTGTAAGCAGGGTAGAGCAGCGAGCAGTTCAGGGACCCAGGCTCTTAGGCAGGGCAGGGCACCAAGCAGTCTAGAGCTCCAGCCCTCAAGCAGGGTAGAGCAGGTAAGAGTCTAGGGCTCAGACAGGGGTGAGCACCAAACACAGTCTAGGGCTCCGTCAGTAGACTGACACAGGCCTACTGCCCTATGGTGGGGAGGCTGCCACCCCAGGGGCGGGGTGGCAGAGGGTAGGGGGACACCAGCCCCCCGACTCCACCACATCCCAACTCAGAGCCCTAACAATGGTGGCGTGGTCTGCCACTGGGTCAGCAGGAATCGGCCCACAGCACAATGACCTTGTATCAGACTAGCACTCTACCAGATGGTGGTCTAGTTTCCCTGGGCTACTTCCTACTCTCCCCAGGTTTGGTACCTTGGTGCAGTGAGTGTCTGGTGTGTCCTCAGGGTACATTGCCAGTGGCAACCCCAGCAGCTCCTCAGCGTTGGTTAGGTCTAGCAGCTCTGGACTAGCTTGGGCAAGTCCTCAGGGTAACTGAAGTCTTCTGCAGGCTCCTGCATCAGCAGTGGGGAGAACAAGTCCATCTCCTTTGGCAGCTGCTGCCCTATTGAGCTACAGGACCCACCTTTTATACTTCCTGTTCCTGTCCTGCCCCTCTGCTTCCGGTGTGGCGAGCATGGCCTTCCTGGTTCTGACCACTAGGGAGCATCTGGCCATCCCTCACGGTCAGTCTCCGAGGGTGGCCACACCTCTTTGCTACAGACACCCAAATAGCCATGGTGACACAAAATTCACTTCCAGCAGTAATGCAGTTCTCTATATCTAGGAATGAAGTTTCAGGCTCTGAAGCGCTCCACCTAGCACAAAATACAGCAATCCACCTGCCCACAAGACAGGTCACCAGGATCACCCTGCCCTCTTCACTAGCTCCCCATTGAAGAGAGTCTGGTTCAAAGTCTTTCTTCCTATATTCAAAACCAGAAGTATGATCCTGTCTACATGACAAACTCCCTCTGAGACTGGCTTCCCAAGATAGCAACATTACACTGGAAAAATTAAAGTATTGACCAATAGCAGGAGGCTTGTGACCACAGGAGACAGAACTGTCACAGGAGACAGACCAAAACTATGGAAACTAGCTGCCAGAGGAAATAAGAATGTCCACAAACCACACTGCATTCAGAACCAAATGCAAAATCCACCTTTTCACCCCAACTTCCTGCATTAGTACCCCATTCACACCAACATTCACACTCCTGTATTTAGTTATAAGAAATTGTATAGCTTGCTGTCTAGGAAGGGAGAGGGAGGAAGATCTTTGTTGTAGTTCTTACTTGTGGGAGGTGCTCCTATATTCATCGCCATAGTAGCAGCTAGTGCTACCTTCAGTTCTTGCCTACTGTCCTATTTCATCCTCATTTGTTTTTATTTTCTGAAAGGCTGACATGGTCTTTGCCAGTAAGTGACCAAACAAAAGCTATGTGTTTATTTGCTAAATTTCTCTTCATTTATGACTTTAAGCTCTTCAGCTCTGAAGTGTGTATTTATTTTTAAGTCTTGTAAATGCTACATATGTTGCTATGTCAATTACCACATCCCTGATTCACAAGGAGTAATTTTTTGGATGTTATTGTTTGTTTTGAAAGCTTGGGTAGGGGATTTGAAATGGTACGTTTCTGCAAGGAAGAAGCACTTTTCCCCCCAAAAAACCTAGAGAAATCTCAGGAAGTGTGCTTCAGGGCAGCCAACGTACTGAGTGGCAGCCATGGATTTGAAAAGATGTTGAAATACACCCAGATGCCAACGTACACAGTCATTACTGAAGAGGTCCTTATGTCAAAAGAATGAGACAGTAAAGATACCTTTAGAGAAACAATGTAGCCTGTGTTAAAGAAATCGATATGTTAAACAATTGTGACTGAAACATGTAATTATATTGTTATAATTGTAATGAACTAGTATAAAGAACAATATATGTAATAAGATGGTTCATTTAATGTATTTATGCTCTGTACCAGTAAGTTTTATGACCAGTTTGAGTACAATAATACTAGTTGTTTTGATAGGTAACAAGTTGTGGCAAGTTATCTACAAAAAGAGTCTGAAATATATTTCTCCATTCTAATCCATTTCTTTAAAGGGACACTTTTTCATGAGATTATTTACAATTCAACTGATATTTTCTAAGCCAAAGTTCCACTTTACATATTAAACACATCCTGGAAATGTTAAATGTCTGAGCAAGCAACACTACTTTTCTTCTCTCTCCCCCAACACTGCATGCAGCCAGGAACACTGGCAGGTACTTTCCAGAAGACACAATTTTAATAAAAGGATATTAACTACTTTAGACTTGTTTACATTCTCTAAATAAATACATTGTTCTTATATGGTTTTATTCCTACATGATTGAACTCAATAGGAATAATGTCACTGAGAGCTGGATCAGGCCCTTACAAGCCATATAGCAAAACAGTTTGCTGGTTAATTACTGGGTGAAATCCTGCTCCCTCGGCAGTCAATGGGAGTTTTCCCAACTGACTTCAATGGGGCCATGATTTTACCCACAGAGTTTAAAAAAAAATCCAAGTACTAAGAACTAAAGGTCTGATTCTCTGCTGCCTTGCAGTTAGTGTAGTAATTTACATCCGCAGAGTGAGTGTAAAACATTATTTTCATTGGTAGCATTTTACATGCACCTTACACAGGCATAAGTGGCTAAACAATAATCCTGCAAAACAGCACTACCACATTCGCTGATTATCAGGAATAGTCCCAGGAACTCAGGGGTGCTACTCACAGCAATAAATACTATACCTAATAGTAAGTGTTTGCAGAATTGTGAACATGCTGTCATATACTTCCCTAATCCCAGGATTTAAAATCCCTGCTACAGTTTCCTGTCTGCAAAGTTTTATCCTACTGAGCTGGAAGAAAGTGACTTCACAGAGATTCCATTGCTGATCACATTCAGATTTTATTGTTTTTTGGGCACATGCCAATATATACAAAACTCTTCGCCAATAGCAGCATGAAAATAGATTACAGTAAATACAGTATATGGTTGTCAGTGTTACTACACTATTTGTTCTACATTTAGGGCCTGGCTTCTAAACTATGTTCCATGTGCATAACTCTCATTAACTTAAATGGAAGTGACATCTCTCTTCATCAGGCTCTCCATGGCAAAAGGTAGAATGGATTTTTTGTTTGTTCTTTCTAACTTACATTAAAAAATCTGCATGTGTTTGAAATGAAAGCTAAGGTTTATTTTACAGTTAACCAAGAAGATGAAGATAACAAAACATTGATTCATTGGTGTGATAGGGTGGATTAGGTTTGGAGGCCCAGTCTCACCCTGCCCCAGGAAAGAGCAGAGAAGTCTTCCAGGAGGCCTAGGATGGCTACAGAGAAGCAACCAATCAGAGGGGCTACTGCAGCAACCAATAAGGGGCCAGAAGGGCAATATAAAAGGAAGCAACAGAGGCAGAGCAGCCAGTTGCTGCCTGGAGTGTGAAGAGGGAGCACTGGGTTCCTGGCTGGCAGGAAGAGCAGCAGGACTGCAGGCAGCTCACTGCAGGCAGGCTGAGCCCAAGGGACTGAGCCCAGAACCTAGCCAGACTGGGCAAGGGTACCATGAAGCTACTGGTCTGGTTGAAGACTGAGCCGAGGGTGGGCTGCCAAAAAGGCCATACCAACTGAGGATACCGAGAAGGGCCCCTATTGGGCTGTTAAAGAAGGCAGTGCCTCCAGGAAGGAAGCCTTGGTGGTATGGCCTCCTACGAGGGCCGTGAGAAAGAACTAGAGACTATACCCTGGAAGCGGGGACCATGTGAGAGACTCAGCCAGAGGGCTGGGTCACTGAAGACCTGCTGATCGACCATTGGGCTGGGGGGGGGTGTGTGTGCTTGTGAGAGGTGAGTGCCACCCCATTGTAAGAACTGAAAGAAAAGCAAGCTCACACCCAACCAGAAAGGGAGCGCTCACAAGAGGCAGGTGCCAACGCTGTTACAATTACCAATTTCCAAAGTAAAATAAATAGATATTTACAGCAAGTGTTGAAGTGTCTGTAGTAGCAATTTTAGCATTTTCTTCTTAATAGAATACTTTGAGTTTCACTCTACCAGGAGCTTTCTTAACTATCCAGTACAAAAACACAACATCATAATCAACACAGTATGTAGGTTTCACATTCTTTTCCTCCCAGCTGGTTTTCTGACCAACATACCAATGAACCAACTGAAATCCACCATCAGATGCCTGGGAGGAAACCCATCAAAGTTGGACTGGAAAGCCTGTCCATAAATAGGAATGGCTTGGATACTCCATTTAATCAAATTGGTGTATCAATGGAAGAGTCATTCAGAACATTAACCCACCTTAAACTCATCAGACTTGGCTGCTGGAACTGTGATTCTGTCCCTTAATGACATCTCAAAGACCCATGAACACCTGTAACTAGGCATTTTCCAATACCTTTTAACAGAGCAGCCAGAAGTACAGGGGGCTAATAACTATAGTTGAGAATATGGTTAAAATACTTTGGAAAAAAATTACATGCACATTTTTCTACTGTTTGCAAACAATTTTATGCTCATCAAGTTTCACTTCTCTATGAAATTCAGCATAATTACTATTTCCACAACACACCTCCAAAAGAGGTATAATTTCAAAAGCTAGCTTCAAAAACCAGACGTTTACTTGGAATAGGTCCATTTTGGTCAGAACTTGGTTCATTACCCAGGGGTGAAAGGGCTATTTTGGAGCAAACAATTAACAAAGTGTGAGGTTTCTTTTTTTTTTTTTTTTTTTAAATGGGGTTTGTGTTTCAGTTATTACTGATATATACAGCCTACCTCCCATGAGTAGATTTGTCATTTGATGAAGCATTTGGCACATCTTTACTATCAATATATTTATTTTCAAAATAGGACCCAATTACTTCACTTCCAGTTTGAACTTAGGCTAGTTCACCAGTGATGAAGTGGTGAATTCTCCGTCACTCCAAGTCATTACATCAAGATTGGAAGTCTTTCTAAAAATGTATGCTCTAGCTCAACAAGATGTTATGGGCTTGTTGCAGTTATTATGGGGGGGCGGGGTGGGGGAGAGAAATCTATGGCCTGGGTTTTGCAGGAGGTCAGACAAAATGATCATAATGGTCCCTTCTGGCCTTACAATCTAAAAAGTTATCACGAGCTAATGGCTGCTTGGTGATTTATGTGAAATGAGTTGGTCACAGTTCAGTTTCTAAAGGACACTTGTCCCCATCACAAAATCCACTATCACAGACAGAACCCTTGTTGGCAGTTTTCAAACAATACCAAAGACCAATTTAAATATTTTATTTTGCTAGATCCTCAGTGAAAAATGAGTGAGGTGAGCATATTACACATACTAAAGCACAAAACAGCAATGCATCCTAGCAGACAACAAGGACCAGTGATTATGTAAGAGAGATTGCTCAGCTAGTTAGAGATTTTAAAATATTTGGCAAGACAAAGCCTGTTGAGATCTGTAAATAAGGTATAAATGCCAAAGCTTTAAGGCAAAAGGCTAGAACAAGCAGATACCACCAACACTTTTAGTGTTACAAAGATATTAAGCTTTCCTATCTAAGTAAACTTTTGTTTAAACAATAAAAAAAGGCCCCAAACATGCCTCTGCCTCTCATTGACATTCTTTGCATTCAGAATGGTAAAATGGTCTTCAAAGCAATTGACAGGTTTTTGATAAGAGTGCTTCCATACAATATATAATTGTACATGTCAAATTAAAATAGCCTATAGAATGTATACTACCTCAGAATATTAAGCTTTGTCATGGAATTCAAGATTCTCTCTGGCATTTAAGTGTCATGGTGAGTGGTATTTACTGGAATTATTATGGAAGAGAAATATATTCTTGCACATGATTTAGCTGTACATGTATATTAATCCATGTGGGAGTCCTAGTCAGGTTCTTATATAAACCAGCATAGTCTCTGAGCCTCTTCCAGAAGGGCATTAGGTGACATGACTATGGGCCTGATCCTCCAACCATCACACACACGGGCAATTTCACTAATTTCAGTGGGACTATTTGCAAGAGTAGATTGCAGCATTCAGGGCTTTATAAATACAGCCATAATGAAATGCAGCCAATTCCTCTGAGAGCACCATTGTTCACAGATTCATACTCATTACAAGGGCAGAAAGGACCATTGTGACATCTAGTCTGTAACACAGTCAGAGATTTCCCATCATCTTAATTTAAAAAGTTAAGAGTGATGGGGAATCCATCACAATCTTTGGTAAATTGTTCCAATGGTTAATTACTCACTGTACAAATACACACCTTATTTCCAGTTTGAATTTGTCTAGCTTCAATTTCCAGGTACTGGATTGTGCTATACCATTCTCTGCTAGACTGAAGAGCCCATTATTACATATTCGTTCCCCATGTAGGTACTTTTAGACTTTAGTCAAGTCACCAGCTTCTCTTTGTTAAGCTAAATAGATTGAACTCCTTCAGTCTATCAGTATAAAGCATGTTTTCTAACCCTTTTATCATTCTCATGGCTCTTCTCTGAACCCTCTCCAATTTATCAACTTCCATCTTGAATTGTGGACACAGAACTGGACACACTATTCCAGCAGCAGTCACACCAGTGCCAAATACAGAGGTGAAATAACTTCTCTACTACTTGAAATTCCCCCGTTTATGCATCCAAAGAACTCATAAGCCCTTTTGGACACAGTGTCGCACTGGGAGCTTGGTGTTCAATACTGGTCAAGGACATCACAGACTCTCCCTGATCTTACAAAAAGGTAACTGATCCTTGGCATCTACTGAGACCAAACATAACCTCAGCTCAAGGACACATCTAAAAGTTTAAGAACTTGGCAAAAGTCATTGTTTTGCAAAATCTGAACCCACTGCAATATAATATGAACAGCATTCTTCAGTGCTGGCCAAGGGCAAACTAACTTATAAAAGTGTGTTTCAATTTTAATATAAATAATGAATGTGGAATTCATACAAGATACAAAATCCAGGATGCATCTCTATTTACAGCATTATTTTTGTTTAATTTTTAATGCCTTGCCATATACAATAGAACTTAAATAAGCATAATATTTTTACATAAAGTTAGAGGATCAGAGTATTGACCAGTAACAGTAAAGCTGCATAGTCTAAATTACCACAGTGGTCTGACTTAGTTTGTGTTTATATAAACATCCACCTTAAATAATAGAGTTGACTTATTAGGAGCCTTGTGCTTGACTATATATATCATCATTTGCAACAAGATATCAGCTGGCATAAATACAAAAAAGAAATACAACCATTCCACCCTTTACCAGAGGCAAAAAAACACTGGGATCATATTGAGCATTTTAGCGGTGCGAAACTCACAACCGTGGCACGTCCTGCTGGCTGTTCTGGAATTAGCTCATGTCCTTCTGCAGGGCACCCTCCTCCGGTGGTGTCTCCTTCACTGCTACTCCCGCTTTGCTGTCTCCACCACGCTGTGAACCGTGTTGCTCCCCGGGCTGCGGTGTCCTCTTCTGGGTACAGTCCTCTGACTGTACCCTGCTGTCTTCCCCCTTTCGGGGGAACTGGCAGTCTATAGTCCAGCCACTTGCCTCAGTGGCCTGCTACAGTTACCTTGCTACAGTCTAGTCCCTTGCTCTCGGGGCAAACTGCAGTCTGTGTTGGCCACTTCCCTCAGGTCAAGTGGGGTCAGCCCTAGCATCTTATCTGCCCTTCCTCCAGGGCCTCAGTCTGGCAGCGGTCAGCCAGAAACTTCTTCTGCTCTGCTACCCAGCACTGCTCTAGCCATGGTGCTCCTAGGCAGCCAATCCTTCTCCCTAGCAGGCCAGGGAGTGAGTGCCCTCTGCTCTGTTGAGCAGCCTTTTATATATGGACTCTGCTGGCCCTGATTGGCTGCTGCAACATGCCCCCCTCCCAATTGGCTCACTTAGTGAGCCCTCCTCTAATTGGAGGGTTCTGCACAGGCCCCCTCTGGCCTTTAACCCTTCCTCTTCCTGGTGTGGGGCAACTGCCCCACTACAAGCATACATTATAGATTAAAATAACATCAATACTTAAGATAAATAGTCTGTATTCTGTGTGATATTAATCAGAGAACGCTCACTGAACAACAAAGATCATTATATATATATAACGTTGGAAACGGTCTGAAGTGTAAACAGCAGTAATAGGATAAAATGAACAAGGAAATTTGCTGCAGAAAGTCAGAGAAAAGAGGCTTGGATGCACTTCATGTTACTGCTGACTATGATCGAGTTGCCCAGCTCACCCGTTGACAGAGGTCAAATAGCACAGAATTTCAACACTGACAAGGGAAGAGAAAAGTATACCATAGAAGGTTGGTTTTGTCCTCCCTATCCCCCCGCACCCTACCATCCACAATCAAAAGAAGTATAAGATTGCATCAGAAAGCTCTAGCACAAAAAGGATTTTAAGGATTAAATCAAACATTCATTACCTCTACATGACCCATGTGGTTGAATAGCAACAATTTGGAATTGGGGTCCCAATCCTGGAGTGCCAATGATTTCCATGTGATCAGACCTATGTTGAAAGCTTGGAGGATCTGAATCTAAGTCAGCCATACAAATCCACTTCAGGTTTTTTTAAAAGAGAACAAAAAAAAGTAACATTGATTTAAGATGCCATTCTCAATTGGAGCCTGATCCTGCAGACATATACGCAAGCAAGTAGTCCTCCCTTGGATGAATAATCTCGTTGAAATCAATAGGGCTAGCATATGTAAGGGTTTTAAGAAGAGAACCATTAAAGGTTTACTCCAATGCAAAAGGGAAAAAAAACCTGGGTTTTGCTCCACACCACTCTTTTATATTATATGCAGGTGCCCTCAAACTCCTCCTCCCCCCGTAAGCTTGGGCCTGTCACTATTTTAAAGCAAGCTTCCTCCAAACAAGCAGTGGCACTAGTCCTCAATGAGCACTAAGTCCATAACTAAGCCAGAAGTTTTAAAAAGAAGCCATTTCAGTTATCCAAGTGCAAAGGCAACATTGGAAAAGGGTCTTACATTTAAATTAAAAAAAATAGCCCTCCCAACTTCCTACTCCACACTTGGGTCTTTCGCAAGTAGAATTCTCTAATTAAAAAAATTCATCTCTGAGCTGATAAGCATAAGTAATTTCATACTCAAAGTGCTGGGCGTTTTGTTTTGAAGTTGTAAATACTTGGGAAAATAGAGTTTTATGACAGAAGTGCTATCTCAGCCTTAACTACACAGTCCCTGGAGTGGTACTAAAAAGTTTTGGGGTTTTTTGAGAAGGGGATAACAGGGAGAAAAAAAGTACCACCCCACATTTGGTGCAGAGGCATAAACTCTTCTAATGTGCAGCTAAGGAGGTATAATCTGGGAGGGTTTTAAAATAATAAGAAATAAAAACCAGAGAGCTAATTGCTCAATACTGCATCAGACATAGGACCAGGTAGTGGTAAAGGAGCATAGACAGAAATGCTATTTGGACTCATGTCCATATGATCTTTTTACATGCTAACCACAAAAGTGTTCTGAGTACCTGGGTACACTCAGCTTTCTCCACCAAGATGTCTTCCTTCTGCTGGCACAAGCTCAGTCAGAGCTCTCCAAACAACACACTTTAACTCTCAAGTCAATTGCCAATGTCATGCAGAGTCAAACTGACAGGTGGCCTCAAGATTAAGGTGTTTCCAAACTTCAAATCTTTGACTGATAAAACACCACACTGCCTGTGTCAGTCCCCCCATTTCAAAGACAGAATAAATTGTGCTACAGCCAATAGGTTCATGGATCTGTAAGCATTAACTCTTAGTATTAGGCAATTTACAGAATTCCAAGATTCAAAGAAAAAAATTCCTCAGTTCTCAAAATTCATACACATATTGTGACAAGTAAAAATTTAAAATGAAAAAACAAACTTACTCCTTTGTTTAGAAATTGAGCCACATTGTGTTTAAAAAAAATACCCAAAGCTCCAGTGTATTCAATTAGCGTTATGAGTGAACTGAAAAATTAGGACCCAAATATCAAAAATCAGCAGAAAAAAAATTGACAAATGTTAATTTAGAAACAACATACTTTTTCACCATCCATGTTAGGAAGTCAAGGGAATAAATTAGCAAAAGCAGTCTTCATACACTTTACTTGCTTAGTATTTTCCTTCCCTATGTTGTATGTAGCTAGAACAAAACAATAGATAAAGATGTTTGGTATTTATTTTCTTTGGCCAGAAACATTGCAGCTCTTCTGGAATATTGTGTAGCAGTTCTGGAGAACAAGGAAGTCTGTTCTTCCCCCAAAATATTGCTAAGTAGAATGTAGTGAATTTATCCTTTTGAGTTTAGGATGCTTGTGTAACATTTCAGATTCTCCCTCCCTCTTCGCCTCCCCCAACAAATGAAAGGTGCAAAGCAATCCACAAGGTTTATATTCAATATGTCCTCACAAGGAAGATTTTGCATATGTTGCTATGAATTCTGATAATTAGCTCACAGTCTGCTTTTTATGCACATGAAAGATCCCTTAATTTACTTCATTCTAGTCACCACAGGTGGGTGATTACAAGATTGATTAGGGATTTCCCCCCCTCCTATCAGTTAGTTTGGCTGCAACTTTGACAGATTAATAGTACACCTTTCTGATTTTGAAATAATAATGTACTGGTATGGTCAATTGAAGTGTCCCTGGAGCAAACAAAATGGCTGTAGAATGGGCAACAAAACATCTTCCTGCCTGGCATGTGAAAATATATTACCTTCACTTCAGTCCACAAAGGATTTCTGTCCAGGCCCCGTCCTTCAGCTTTTCCTGATTACTGAGAAGGAAGGAAAATATCCTTAAGACTTGGAGGTGGGGGAAGTGAAGGAGGGAAAACGAGAGTCTAATCTATGACAAGGAGTGAGTTTAGTGACAGGAAAGAGAGGTTGCTTATTTTACAGTAACTGGAGTTCTTTGACACGTTCTGTCCACATGGATCTACCTAGGTAGATCCCATGTGCCCCATGCATGCGAGATCTGAATGTTTTAACCACTGGTGTCTGTTAGGGCCATATACACCCTGCATGTCCTTGTGTTTCCCCCAACCCAGGGCATAAAGGGCAGAGCAACTGCAACTGCCATTCAGTACCTTGGATGTACAGAATCCAGAATAAACTTACTCTATAGCAGCAGGGAAGGAGGGCAGGACGTGGGATTCATGTGGACAGAATATCTCAAAGAACTAATTACTGTAACTATTCTTTCTTTGGGTGTCTGTCCATGTGGATCCCATTCTTGGTGATTGGCTAGAAGTTAACCTCCTAAAGAAGTTGGGAGCTAGGAATCTAACCGAAATAAGTATAGGACAGTTCAGTCAAAATGGCATCAGATGTAGAGGCTGACACTAGAGACTACTGATTAGTACAAGTATGAACTGAGCTCCAAATAACTGTCCTACAAATTTCATCTATAGGAACCCTATTGATGGATGCTCTGGAACTTGCTTGAGCTCTAGTAGAATGAGATTTAATCAGAGAAAGGGGAGCCACTTCATTTAATTCATAAGACCCTAATACAATCAGAGATCCATTTTGAGAGCCCTCTAGACTTATCTCCAAAAGCTACAAGTAGCCTGGGTGATTTATGAAATGGTTTCATTCTACAAAGGCAAGAAGATAGTGCTCTCAGAACTAGGGCCTGGAGCTTAGCTTCCACAGGAAATGAATGAGGCTTGGGGGAAAAAACACTGGTAAATGTATATATGGATTCAGGTGAAAGTCTGAAATTACTTTTGGTATAAATTTTGCATGAGGTCTTAGAGAGTTACTCTGTCCTGATAAGAATTAGTATATGGAGGGCCAGCCATTAAACCCTGAATCTCGCTCACACTCCATGCTAAAGTAATTGCCACTAAGGGTATGTCTATACTGCAAAAAACAGGTGTGTTCTTAACTCAGGTGAGCTAACCCATGTAAGCTAACTCGGGTTAGAATAGCAGTTAAGACACGGGAGCTCTGCTTTTAACTCAAGTTAGCAGCATGGGTTAAAATCTAAAAATAGCAGTGTGGACATTTTTCAGAGTAGCAGCCATGTTAGTCTGTATCCACAAAAAGAACAGGAGTACTTGTGGCACCTTAGAAACTAACAAATTTATTTGAGCATAAGCTTTTGTGGGCTGCTCAAATAAATTAGTTAGTCTCTATGGTGTCACAAGTACTCCTGTTCTTTTAGTGTGGACATTGCGGCTCAGGCAGCATCTTGGGCTCTCAAGCCCGCCCAAACCCCTGGTCTGAGCTCAGGTGTATAGCCCAAGTTTCTGATGGAACCGCAACAGCCACACTGCTATTTTTAGTGCACTAGCTCAAGCCCTGCTAGCACAGGTCTGTCTGCCCAAGCTGGGATGCACACTCCCAGCCGCACTGTAGACATACCGTAGGGGCACCTGTGGTTGAACACGAGCTGCTAATCTGAGTTGAAAGTAGAGTTGCTGTGTCTTCTTAGCTATTTTAGCCCAAGTTAGCTAACCATCGTTAAGAACACTTTTTTTGCAATGTAGACATACCCTAAGAAAGCAGTCTTAGTTGACAGGTAGCATAAAGAACATGGCAATGGTTCGAAGGGAGGTTCCATCAGAGAGATAAGAAGCACATTTAAATCCTATGAAGAGGGAAATAATTGGAGGAACCCCGTATAATATTAACCTGTGGCAGGTCAGTCTAATAGCCAGCTTGCCTAGTGGTCAAGCAATGGCTCCACAGCTCTTTTCAGTCTGCATGTTCTAGAGGGGGCCCTGCCACGTGGTGGGCCCCAGTCTCTCCTGTGTGCCCCTCTTCTACCTTTTAGGATTCTGTCACAATGGCCAGGAAGGGGAACATAGGCCTCACATACCACCAGGTCCTGACCCAGGGCTCTAAATAGGTGTTGCAGTGTCCAGATCACTCATTGGTCCACCTCAAGTTATACTTCTCCAGGGTTGATACCTACCAGGCTTGGCTCCTCCATTTGTAGGGAGACCATATTTCCCACGGGACACCATGTGGGGCTAGCCCGAGCCCTGCTCCACACTCCCAGGGTGGGGCTGGCATCACTCCTCGCCCGAGCCCTGCCTGCCCCCTGCGCAAGGCTGGGGATGGCATCACTGCTCTCTCAGACCCTGCCTGCCCTCTGCCCGCAGGGCCGGCATGACTGCTCCCCCACCCCACCCATTTCTCTGCACCCTACTTTTTTGACAACTGATCAAGTTGGCAAGAGCAAACAAGACATCTGCCCACTTTTGCCAAAAAAATCAGGACGGCCGTGACAGGGCTTAAAAAAGGGACTGTCCCAGCCAAAATGGGACGTATGGTCACCCTGACCATTTGGGGCATGGTCACTGTCTTAGAAGTATCAGCTTAATCCACCATGGGGACAATATCCCACTCTTCAGACCCTCTCATGGGTTCTCAGGGGGGAAGGAGGAAGGAAGTATGGATCACTGCTCCTAGAGTGGCCTTACCCAGGTTGCAGTCACTCCCTCCACTGCTCCAGGCAGTAGCCTCACTTCCTGGTGCAGCTTGTAACTCCTTCCCCATGTCACTGGGCTACCAGTGCCCTTTTAAACCCCTCCATCCGGAGCATGCCCTACAGCTGTTGAGGGGTGGGGCCTCCCTGGCCCAGTACTGCTCTGTGCCTTGCTCTGGTTTAGTGTGGGGTCTATATACCCCATCACATAATCCTTTTAGAAATTTAGATGTAGAATAGTGACAGTACCATGGAGAGTGGTACGGAGGCAGAAACTGAAACTGGATAACAGGATAAAAATTAGGGCTGTCAAGTGATTAAAATTTAATCGCGATTAATCACATGATTAATCGTACTGTTAGACAATAATAGAATACCATTTATTTAAATAGTTATGGATATTTTCTACATTTTCAAATATACTGATTTCAATTACAACACAGAATACAAAGAGTACAGTGTCACTTTATATTTATTTTTTATTACAAATATTTGCACAGTAAAAAACAAAAGAAATAGTATTTTTCAATGTACCTAATACAAGTACTGTAGTGCAATCTCTTTATCATAAAAGTTGCACTTACAAATGTAGAATTATGTACAAAAAATAACTTCATTCAAAAATAAAACAATGTAAAACTTTAGCGCCTACAAGTCCACTCAGTCCTACTTCTTGTTCAGCCAATCGCTAAGACAAACAAGTTTGTTTACATTTGCAGGACATAATGCTGCCTGCTTCTTGTTTACAATATCACTTGAAAGTGAGAACAGGTGTGGCATGGCACGGTCATCATCTGAGACTGCTATAACATGAACTATATGGCAGAATGCAGGTAAAACAGAACAGGAGACATACAAGTCTCCCCCAAGGAGTTCAGCCACAAATTTAATTAATGGATTTTTTTTTAACGAGCGTCATCAGCATGGAAGCATGTCCTCTGGAATGGTGGCCGAAGCATGAAGGGGCATATGAATGTTTAACATATCTGGCACGTAAATACCTTGCAATGCTGGCTACAAAAGTGCCATGCAAATACCTGTTCTCACTTTCAGGTCACATTGTAAATAAAAAGTGTGTAGCAGTATCTCCCATAAATGTAAACAAACTTGTTTGTCTTAGCGATTGGCTGAACAAGAAGTAGGACTGAGTGGACTTGTAGGGTCTAAAGTTTTACATCGTTTTGTTTTTGAGTGAAGTTATTTTAACAAAAAAACTCTACATTTGTAAGTTGCACTTTCAACATAAAGAGATTGCACTGCAGTACTTGTGTAACCCACACACCTCCTGGGTGTGGTGCTCTGTCCCATCTAGTGGCACCAAGACCACTTAGAGAGCGAGACTAATGAGTCTGTTCTACAGCCTTAGCTAAGAGCCATATGGCTTTTAGCTCAAGCAGTAGAGGCTCATGCACTAAACACCAGAGGCCCCAGGTTCAATCCTGCCTGCCAACGACTGGGGGTCTGTTGGTATTACACTTGTATGAAGTGAATTGAAAAATACTATTTCTTTTGTTTGTCATGTTTACAGTGCAAATATTTGTAATAAAAAGATAACAATATAAAGTGAGCACTATCTACTTTGTATACTGTGTTGTAATTGAAATCAATATATTTGAAAATGTAGAAAAACATCAAAAAATATTTAATAAATTTAAATTGGTCTTCTATTGTTTAACAGTGTGATTAAAACTGCAATTAATCGCAATTAATTTTTTGAGTTAATCATGTGAGTTAACTGCGTTTAATCAACAGCCTTAATAAAAATCCTTGCAGATTATTCCAGAACTGTCAACCACCGTGTCAAAGTTACTGCCTTTGGCTAGGTCCAGCATGGGATGTTACAGTTGAAGAAGCAGAACCTTTCTTTTTTATAATGTGATCTCTTCTTGAAAGGTTGGAGAGGTTTCTGATGGTAGAAATAAGAAGAGGATGGCCTTTGTCTTGAAGTCACCTGAAGTTTGAAATTGCTTCCTCCTATGTGCCAGGACACAGAGACAAAGATAGAATTCCTCTCAGATCTTTCACTGAGTGTAGCACCTCATCAGTCTTTGAGCTAATACATTATGTCCTTCACAAATTGAACTCTCTATTGTCATCTGGACTTCTTTTGGGATAGTAGATGCAATCAAGAGGCCATCATAACACCAGTGTTACATCATAACACCAGTAACACTGATCTTGAGGCTTTATCAGCAGCATCAAGTGCAGCTTGTAGACTTGCCTTGATGATTAACTGTTATTCAGCAAACAGCGACTTAAGCTTCTCTTTAGACTCCAAAGGAACTTTATCCAAAAACTGGAAAACTATCCCGTTGGGGGTAATCATACTTAGTTATTAAACCCTGATAGTTAGCAGTTCTGACTTGTAAACTACCCAGGGGGTATATCTTCCTTCCAAAAACATCTAACTTTTTCTGTTCATTAGCTTTTGGGGTGGATTAAGTTGCCTTGATTTTCATTAGCAGCTGCCTCTACAAACAGTCCTGAAACAGGGCAAGCATAAAAATTCTAAAACCCTGATATATTTTTTTTCTTGGACCACTTCTAAAGGTATTTCCAAGGTGTTGGCCATTCTCTTAAGGGGATCCTCAAAAGCTTTGTAGTCCTCCATTGTAGATGGAATAACAGCTTCATCCAACGAAGATGAAGAAAATGCCATAGGAGCTGAAGGATCTCCCTGCTGGTCAAAATTATCATCCCCCTCACTTTGTATTTCTTGGTCCTCTGCAAAAAGATTATCTTCAGGTAACTAAACCACTCTTTGAGGTTCCACTGGTGGAGGAGATTTACCCCTAGATGTGGGGTGACAGACATTATATGAGGCAGATTCCTGAGAACGAGGAGTCCATGATGGTCAGTACGGACATGATTGCATCCCATAAGGATAGGGCATATGATGCCAAAGAGGAGGTATCCATGGTGTTTGTGATCTGTCTGAAGCATGTCTCCTATGATGAGAGTAGGAATGAGATGCCATTCTCTTGTCTAAATCCTCTCCCTGGAAAGGTCCAGGTGAAAAAGAAGCAAATCTGGGAGAAGGACTTCTACTAAATGCAGATAACAAGGAAGCAGAAGAATAATACCCCTCAAAAGGGGTTGTTGTTCCTTGTGGAGTAGTAGGAAGTTGAGAAAGACTTGATATCACATGATAAGAAGAGATCTGTGCTGACAAAGTGGGATGCAATGAGATCTTCATCACTAGTACCCTGGGCTCCAGTATCATATCAGGCTCACAGACTACAGACAAAGATGATGTACATGCAGCAGAAGAGATTCAGGTTGCAAGTGATTGTCCAATCTGCACGTGTTGTAAACGTGACTGGAACAGAGTGTGCCTTCACTGAGGAAAAAAGTACGGAAGGAAGTAATACTGAATCAGTGGGTACTCATGTCTAAGCCAGTGCCAAAGAATTTCTCATCTTTAGTCATTAGTGAGCTAGCTGTAAATGATACTCAGGGCTGTCCTTATCCATATGCAAAGTACGCAGCTGCATAGGGCACCAGGAAATTTGGGGCACCACATTTCCTGGTGCCCTGCGCAGCTGCATGCTGCTCTACCCCTGCTCCGGCTCTTCCCCATGGCCCCCGCCCCTGCTCTGCCCCAGCCCTGCCTCTTCCCACCCCCGCCCTGCCCCTTTCCGCCCCACCCCCACCCCCACTCCCCTGAGAAGCGCAGGCAGGGCTGGGTCTGCACTCACCAGCGGTGGGAAGTGCAGCGACCCGGCCCCAGCTGCGCCACTGGGGGGTGGTTCCCCCCTGCCCCCCAAGCCAGCCCCTCCCTGTGGAGGCCTGGAGCCCCCCCCCAATCCTCCCCACAGAAGCCTGGGTCCCCACCCCATGGGGGGGCTGCGTAGGGCCCCAGAATAGCTAGGGATGGCCCTGATGGTACTGAAGTTGATGGAACCAAAGGCTGAAACCCGGTGACCAGTTTTGACTAGTGCTGAGCCGGTACAGACGAGGCAGTATGTGGTGCCGACTTAGCAGCTGAAGTTTGATCAGAGTCTGGAAAATGATGGCATGTAAGCTTCTTCTTTGAGGGTAGTGAAGAGGGAGAACAGTGTCAAGTTCCAGACTTTGAACCGTGCTCTCTTCTTGAATGGACAGCAGGGGCAGCTGACTGATCCCAGGAGAGCTGCACCCGTTTTATAGACCCTGTTCTTGGTACAAGGTCTCTTTGTCACATGTGAGTATTTGCAGGATCAAGGCCTAGGTCCCCTAAAATCTTAAACATCTGAGCCTTGTCTACACTATTGCCTCCACTATTTCTACCACCAACGATGAACTACAGATATTACATTTGCTAGTGTAGGCGCAGCCCATGGGAAGTGAGGGTAATAGGTGGTCATCTATATTTCCGCATCTCAGTCTCAGTCCTGCTAATCTGAACAATTTAAAGCTGAAGGAAAAATATGGAATTTTTTTATTCTCCAAAGAGGGCAACTTCTACAGTTTAATAAGGATTCCTGAATCTTTGACATTTGAATGTAATTTGTTTGTTACAAGCAGGCATGAAACACATACATGGGTTTAATACACGTCAACTCCTAGCCAACTGCAAACATTAAGAATGTTAACTTTAAAATGGCTTTATGAACAAATATTGTTCTAATGCTCTCCTGTTATGCATGTTTGTGAAAACTCAAGACAAATGCCATTCTCTCAATCTAAATGGTCAGAATGTTTGATAATGCCATGGCTTTTTCTGTCAGTTCCAATTAAGATATTAGTTAGTGGCCAGCATATCCCTATAAGTGATTTTGCAAAGTGACATATGAAAACTGAAAGTATTACTTACTATGATTGACATTTCCCACTGCCTCCCAATTAACAAAATAAGTTTCCAATTACACTATCCAAACCCCTTAAGAAATACATTTACTAGTCACAATATACAGTCACACAGTGTGATAGCCTGTTAAAGAAAACTTCAGGTTGCCTTAGGGTGACCAGACAGCAAGTGTGAAAAATCGGGACGGGGGTGGGGGGTAATAGGAGCCTATATAAGAAAAAGACCCAAAAATGGGGACTGTCCCTATAAAATCGGGACATCTGGTCACCCTAGGTTGCCTTAAGAGGCTATAACTTTAGTAGGCCATCTGATTTCCATTAAAGGAATACGGTCAAATAACAGCTTTGTGATTCTATGAATTTTTACGTTAAGCAACTAACGATGTACCACAGTGAAAATTTCTAAGACTAAAGCCCGCACGATTTGAGTGCTTACAAAACGAACACAAATACAATAACTTTCCTTCTCTGTTATCCTCTGCTATACTGAACTGCTTATTTTAACAAGAGAAGTTGTGTTTCCTCCCATATCTTCCTAAATTTGAGCCCCGATTTTCTGATTTATTTCTGTTGTTGAATGTTTTGTTTTAAAGGGATAGCAATTAATGGACTCCTCAAGACAGACAACAATTTTCTAATGCTAATTCATTATGCAACACTTTGTCTACATGTGGCCTTTTGTTCAAACAACACAATTAGGAAGACCTTTAATGATAATAGGGATTTAGCCATAGCATGCTGGTATGGACTTAAACTATAGGACTTTTACATCAACCAAACATAAAAGCCATTTTATGAAGAATTGCCATTCTGCTGCAGTTCTACTTCTGTGTTATCCGGCATTCCCTCTGGGCCACTAGAGACCTTCAAGTCAAAGGTTAATACTGGCATTTATGGTTCTACATTTTTGTTTATATGAACATGTAACCACATAAAAACAAACCTGCTTCATTTCCACATTGACTCATAGCAACAGCAGTTTCCAGCCAGCACTTTATACATGCAAGACAAACGTACTGTTATTACTCAAAATATGGTGATGATAATGAGTTAAATAACCTTTTGAGCAGATGCATTCTCAACCTGCAGAAGTTAAATATGTTCAGGTTTTGTGTTCTTGACATTAGCTTATTATTCCTCTAAATTAAATGGACATTCTGAGAACTTATTTATCCCCTCAGAGTCAGTCTCCCCTTCATCACTCAGAGTAAGAAAATAAAAAAGTGGCAATTATTCTGCTTTGACTGTAAACTAATTCTATGTGATAATGAAAGAAATCCTAATCCATTGGTCTGCTGTGATAAGCCTTTCCGTAGACTGGTAAGAAAAGCAAAATTCATTTACAAATACATCTACATTATTATACCTTTACCCTACATGCCCTACTTTTGGAATCTGTTGATCTTTTCAATCTTGATGCTAGGCTTCATTTATTTACTGAATCATGCTCTTTGTAACTGGTTCCTCAGTGCCCACTTGAATCATGGAGAAAGAGTGGCACAGAGGAGAAAGAGAAGTAATACAATTTTAAGCAGGATGTTTTCTCTGGACTAGATTGCTAGGTCTTTCATTTGTACTTCTTACTTTCCTTTCTCTCTTCTCTGTTCCTCCCTTGCTTGCCTGTATTACAGTGCATACACTTAAAGGTCCACTTAGTATGATAGGGAATATCATCATAATAGGGTATTCCATCATAATCAATAGAATCTTTCAAGCCAGTGGAACTTGAAAAGCACCCCCTGGACATGGAGTTTCCCTACTCAGGCATGTGTACTCTGGACAACACGGAAAAGCAGGGAGAGTTCACATAGTGATGGATGAGTGGAGGGAGAGGGAAGCAAACATGAGTACAAAAAGAAAGGGAACAAAAAAGTAAGAGGAGGAGAACCAGCCTTGAAAGAAAACAAGCACTGCTTACAAAAACATTTTAATTAAGTTGTGCTCAGGGGGCTAAATAAGATGGGGGCAGAAGGATTGCAGTTTCCCTGCCTCTCTGTAGCTCAGGCCCACAGCTCTTCCTCCTCTTAGGCTTTTGGCTGGTGAAGCGAGAGCTCCCTCTCCTGTTTCAATCTACGTTAACCATGGCAGTACTGGTCTCTCTCTAGGAGTGTATTTTGTTTTCCATGACTTTTTGCTCTCCTCTGCAGACTCCCATATGAGATCTCCCTCACTCTGAAGATTTTGTCCATTATTATCTTTTCATGCAGCTCAAAGTTAAAATCAGATTACTTTAATTTTTTCTCCTTACACAGCTTATTTTGTAATACAAAATGGGAAACATGCCCAGCCTGCTCTCCACAAAGACGCAAGTCTCATCCCTCTGGTTGGGAACCACAGTCGTAGTCAAAACAGGCAATACCCAGCCATTCATTTAGGTGTGATGGGGAGGCAGCTGGCCAACTTCTTCAGAAAACAAGTGGAGACCTTTATAGGACGACAGGGTTTACCCACACTACACATGCAGCCATGTTTGTGTAACCAGTCTGTGTCACTCATCTGACCCAGTTACAACTGAGCTGTGCCCCTGTCATAGGTTTCACCCCCACTCTGAACTTTAGGGTACAAATGTGGGGACCTGCATGGGAACTCATAAGCTTAATTACCAGCTTAGATCAGTATGCTGCCACCACCCAAATATTGGAGTCATTTGGGAAACTCTGTCTTCTCCCCAAAAAACCTTTCCCTCCCAAGTACTATAACCCTTCCCTGGGTAGTTTTGAGAGACTCCTCCACCAATTCCCTGGTGAACACCGACCCAAAACCCTTGGATCTTAAAACAAGGAGAAATTAACACCCCCCCTCCTTTCCCCCACCAATTCCTGGTGAGCCCAGATCCAACCCCTTTGGATCTTAAAACAAGGAAAAATCAATCAGGTCTCTAAAAAGAAGGCTTTTAATTAAAGAAAAGAAAGGTAAAAGAAAAACCTCTGGGAGATAGCATACAAGCTGATCTCACAGACAACAAATTTAAAACACAAAGGATGTTCCCCTGGGCAAAACCCTTAGTACATCAAAAAAATAGCCAATTTGATTATACCTATAATGCTCAAGACAAGTTACAAACAGAAAATAAACATAAGCTAATTCCTTCCCTAAATACTCACTACCCTGTTTGATTCCTGATTCCTTTTCCTCTCCGGCCAGAACTGAAACTGACCCAAGACAAAGGGAACTTCCCTCCTTACTTTTGAAACATCTTGTCCCCCCATTGGTTCCTTTGGTCAGGTGTCAGCTAGGCTAGGTGAACTGCTTAACCCTTTACAGGTAAAAGAGGCATTAACCCTTAACTATCTGTTTATGACAGCCCCTATAGCAGCTTTTTCAAAATACAATCATATGTCAGCTAAATTTGTGGATCCACACCTAGCACACTGGATAATTGTTTGTATTGGTGCATTCTGGACAGATTTCTCAAGGGAGATAGAGGGCGAGGACATGCACAGAGTGAGGAAGGCAGACCAGTCAAACTGATTGCATAGGCACAGCAGGGGGGTTCTGTCTGCAAAGCAAAAACAAACAAATAAATAAAAAGCAGTGCTGTGAACAGGTTATCAGAAGACAATAATATGCCAGCTTAGGCTGGTGCCCAGGGCAATACACATGGGCTACCACTATTAATGAGGAGCACCATGTTGGCTGTAGACACATTTTTAAAGCAAACCATGTCACTAACTGCTTACAGACTTGATTAAAATTTGCAATATAAACATAGTGCCCAATTTCACTTCCAATGAGCATGGATTTCCATGGTCTGGGTCCTGAAGTAGGGTTTCCAAAATGCAAAGCAAAAAGAAAAATACCTGAAACTAAACTTATTATCCACGTGGATTCCCGCATTCCTTTTCTGCCAATTTCTCTTCCATTCAGTAAATTCTCACATACACTCTGCTATCTATATGCTGTTGGTTTCAATACTTTTTCCTGTAGTCACTGACACCACCACCCCACAACACATACATCATTCTCCCCGTCACCATTTAACCCCTGTCTATCCCTTGGTCTTGATTCCTTTCAGTGGCATATGACACATTCTCCAACAACAGTCCATGGTATTCTCTTCCCTCTTGGATCTTTTAATTAGCACTTGCTTTCTGCTGTCTTATTTTCTAACATTTACTCATAGGTGCTGGAACTAGGGGTGCTGCCACACCCCTGGCTTGAAGTGGTTTCCATCATATACAGGGTTTACAGTTTGGTTCAATGGCTCTCAGCATCCCCAGTATACACATTGTTCCAGCACCCCTCTATCTACTCATCTAACACTTAAATAACTTTTCTTTTCACTTCTTCAGAGCTAAACACAGACCACCTCATCTACATGTGTGGGAAGAAGCATCCAAGTAGGATCTACTTAAAACATACACAGGCACTGTTTGAACTTCTTAAAGCCTTAACAAAATGAGTAAGTTTTTTCAGGATTGAACCTCAGGTAAGAAAAGAAGGTGGCAAGGGAGGCTTGAATCAGAGCAGAGGTATGGTTGTTTGGGTGCCTTTTGGTGCCATTTGGCTGTCCCATGTCAACACAAGATTGCATAGCAAGCAGTATGGGTTGTAATTTATAGTTTTGTCATCTAACCTTTAGTTATCATGTTTCCCCGATTCTTTTTTCTGTTTTTATTTGCACTAAAAATCCCCCTTTTAAAGATTTTAAAACTCAACAAACTATCAAACTCAGTTTTCCTCTACAGTACTCTTATAATCAAAATCCTGTCAGTTTTTGCCATAGTTCAGGATATTATGAAATCTTAAGTTATGTTTCTCTATCTTCACTGAAGCTTTAAAAATGCCTTTTAAACAACCTAGTACGACAATAAGCGTCAGTGTTCTCATGCCATTTGGGATTCTCCTTCTAGGCTGTTTAGTATTGCAGTCAAAGAAGCAACCTTTAATTTTGTCTTTTCAACACAGATGACTGGCGGTATTCTATATATACAATCTCAGCAGTTAATTCCCTAACTTTTTCTTGTAAAAAGATTATTTGTCTGTGCCACAGTTCAAAAGGGAAGCACCACACAGGGGCGCAATACAGAAGTAGCAGGGATCCAATTTTGACTAGGGCACTGGAGGTTGATACCACAAGAACCTTTGTGGGCTGCTCCAACTGCTGTGGAGGTTACCAGTTTGCAATCCTTGTTAAAAAGCATGTTTGTGTGCTGCCATCAGTCTCTGTGTGAGCTCTTCCAAAAGTAATAAACTGAGTACAAATATGCTTTACTACTCAATTTTTTGTCTTCCTGGGGGAGAGGTGGGGAAGATCATTATTTAGTAATTGTGTGGGATGTAGAAGGCAGCAGGCACTGACGGATTTCTAATAGTAGACTGTCCAACCCGGTGCAGAGGGGAGCTCATCTGAAGCCTTTATTTCACGATGTTTGTGGATCTATTAAGATAAAAATCACTGAATTTTGATTTTGGAACATGTAATCATCTCAAAGGTATATTGACCTATGGTGACATGTTGGTCCAAGCTGATCTGATGTCTATAAAGGATCCAATTTTGAAAGGGGGAGGATGTCTAAGTGTGTACCCAACATACCCCAGCACAAACTGAGATCTCTATTAATGTTATTGTTAGAACATCCTCTAAATCCACCCAAATACCATTTGTCTGTTTTGTTCCTCTGTTACAACTTATCTGGCATCTATGTAACCTCTCTGAGACAGTGACTGACTTCTTTGTTACTTGTCTGAACAGTGCCTAGCACAATCCTTGACTGGGGCTCCTAGGCACTTCTCACGCTATCTGGAGTGGCTCACAACTGTGAGTGCCTACCTCAGGGCAGACTGTCAGAAACAGGGCAGACACCCCATGCTGGTG
Organism: Platysternon megacephalum; assembly: GCA_003942145.1. Lineage (NCBI taxonomy): Eukaryota > Metazoa > Chordata > Testudines > Platysternidae > Platysternon > Platysternon megacephalum. Next base: position 3,252,430 of record QXTE01000026.1, on the reverse strand, counting down.
GTATGTTCTATAATTAGATTTTAACAAGTCAGTAAAAAAAGGTGAACTCCTGGATCACTATACCAGGTCTTGCCACAGACAGTCCCCTTAGACTCTCCTGTCAATCTGGCCACCCAGACAAAGAACTTTGTGATAAAAGGTCAGTTAAACCAAAAATCACACCACAGCAGGTTGCTCCCAGTCCCAAGAGACCAGTGACTTACCCCAGATCAACTGGTACTCTAGATCTTACACCAAAGACGATACTGGTAGCCAATTCTATAGTAAACTAAGTAAAGGTTTATTAGCTAAGAAAAGGAAATAAGTGTTATTGAGGTGTTAAAGCAGGTAAAATATATGCACTGGTGAGTCACAGTTTGTAATTCCAAAAGGTAGCAGTGATGTGGTTCTCAACCAGGGGCACATGTACCCCTGGGGGCATGCAGAGGTCTTCCAGTGGGTACATCAAATCATCTAGATATTCATATAATTTTACAACAGGCTACATGAAATCCACTAGTGAAGTCAGTACACACTAAAATTTCATACTATTACTTGTTTATACTGCTCTATATACTACACGCTGAAATGTAAGTATAATATTTATATTCCAATTGATTTATTTTATAATTATATGGTCAAAATGAGAAAGTAAACAATTTCAGTAATAATGTGGCTGTGACACTTCTGTATTTTTATGTCTGATTTTGTAAGCAAGTAGTTTTTAAGTGAGGTGAAACTTGGGAGAACGCAAGACAAATCAGACTCCTAAAAGGGGTACAGTAGTCTGGAAAGGTTGAGAGCCACTGATGTAATAAACAACCAGTTTCCCAAAAGTCCTTTCAGGGTACCCAGATTGTCCCTGGGGATCTCCTTTTTGCATCTGGTACACTTCCCTGTAAGAGCCCAAACAGTCTAGAGATGCAGGATCTTTCCTTGAATCCATACTTATAGCTTCTTCTCACAGAAAACAAGCTGACTGTCACTACCAATGTGGGCTTTTCCTTTGATTACAGAGAGTGAGGAATGCATTTTGAATCTTTGACCTCCGATCATCACACACAATGATCACTTGCTTTGAAATTAGCACTTTTCAGTTAAAGTTCTTCATTTGCATTCCACAGGGCTTCTTTCTCATTTGATGGATTATTTAGTTACAGGGGTATACAGAATGTAAATGTTTGCTACTACATTATAATGGGATACAGATAAGTGAAAACAATGCAGGTAACATTCCACAAGTTTTCATGAAGTTAAAACACCAAATACACTGTTATATGTTTAAAAATCACTTTGATCTATACTAACACACAAGTGAACTGGCCTGGGGCTCTGATACGAGCTGGCACCTGGCCTGCCAGCATCACAGAACTACCATCATATAATTAGTAGGGCTGTCGATTAATCGCAGTTAACTTACGCGATTAACTCCAAAAATTAAATGCGATTAAAAAAAACTAATCGTGATTAATCACAGTTTTAATTGCACTGTTAAACAATAGAATACAAATTGAAATTTGTTAAATATTTTGGATGTTTTTCTACATTTTCATATATATTGTATTATGTGTTGTAATTGAAATCAAAGTATATTTTTTATTATAAATATTTGCACTGTAAAAATGATAAACAAAAGAAACAGAATTTTTCAAATCACCTCATATATATATATATGGAGATATACCTATCTCATAGAGCTGGAAGGGACCCCGAAGGGTCATCGAGTCCAGCCCCCTGCCTTCACTAGCAGGAACAATTTTGCCCCAGATCCCTAAGTGGCCCCCTCAAGGATTGAACTCACAACCCTGGGTTTAGCAGGCCAATGCTCAAACCACTGAGCTATCCCTCCCCCCCCCCATTATAAATAATGTAGTGCAATCTCTTTGTCGTAAAAAGTGCAACTTACAAAAGTAGATTATTTTTGTTACATAACTGCACTCAAAACAAAACAAAGTCCACTCAGTCCTACTTCTTGTTCAGCCAATCGCTATGACAAACAAGTTTGTTTACATTTACAGGAGATAATGCTGCCCTCTCCTTATTTACAATGTCACCAGAAAGTGAGAACAGGCATTTGCATGACACTTTTGTAGCCAGCGTTGCAAGGTATTTATGTGCCAGATATGCTAAATATTAAGAAGTAGGACTGAGCGGACTTGCAGGCTCTAAAATTTTACATTGTTTTATTTTTGAATGCAGTTTTTTTGTACATAAATCTACATTTGTAAGTTCAACTTTCATTATAAAGAGATTGCACTACAGTACTTGTATTAGATGAATTGAAAAATAATTTATTTTGTTTATTTACAGTGCAAATACCTGTAATCAAAAATAAATATAAAGTGAGCACTGTACACTTTGTATTCTGTGTTGTAATTGAAATCAATATATTTGAAAATGTAGAAAAATCCAAAAATATTTAAATAAATTGTATTCTATTGTTTAACAGTGCAATTAATCACACAATTAATTTTTAATCACTTGACAGCCCTAATCATTAGTAAATAACATAGACATGTAGAAACATGAATGTGGATGTGTAATCTGAAGTTGTGTATATGCAGAATCAATTTCAAGGTGTACATTGGGGGGGGATTGTGTAGCTAAGTCAGAAGTGTGGAAGACACTGTTTGGGGATCAATCTCCTCTAGTAGATGTAGTAGACCTGCTGATATTGCATTTGTTCCCCCGAGAGAACAAGGTTCACTTGTACATGAAAAGGTATTCAGCTAAAAGTAGTGGTTAAAAGAATTATACAATTGGAAATGTTATTCCTTTGAAAACTTGTGTGAACGTTATAGAGGCTGGTTTTTGGAGGGTTCTTGGGATGGAAGCAAATCAACACATCCAGGTTTAGCTTTGAAGTTCAAGTTCAACAACCTCTGTCTCTCAAGAGAAATCACTCACTGCCAACCCCATCCAACTCCCAGCAAGCTCTGGGATCCCCTTTTTACCTTAGTTGTCTTCCAGGGAAAAGGAAGCTAGGGGCCTGTCTTTCTTGTTCCTTCCTTCTGGACACTCCCATGGACTGCTCTTCCCAGCACCGATTTCAGGGGATTGCTCGATATGGGGTTGCTACATTCCCCAATCAAAGGAGAGGGGGAAGAAAGATGTTCCCCCTCAAACAATGTAATGCAGCAGGAGTGTAGGAACATGCTCCTGCTCCCACTGCTGGTTCTCCTTACGATCACTTAGAGATGGCACCATTAGCCTTAGTGCAGTAGCTAGAGCAATGTTAGAGGTAGCTTACAAAGGTCACACTAGGCAAAATCCCTCAATCTCTAGCATGGTGTTGCAAGGTAACTACCTAGCCTCTGCACTAGGATTATGGGGGTTTCCCTCAGCCTCAGGTTAGCGGAGCCAGCTGGTAGCATTCCCCCTGCATTACTGGGAGACAGTGCATTTTTCCCCTGCCCCAGAAGATCCATTAAGAACTGGGGGGAGGAACAGTGAACCAGATACATGGTGCCTTCCCACCCTCACAGCCTCTGTGGTGTGAGTCAATGCCTCCTTGAACACCCAAGAGGTGAATAAGGGACCACCTATCCCCACACAGTAAAGAGCAGGAGGTGGGAAAGCGTCTAGGCCTCCCTGAAGACAATGAAGCTAAGAAGAGGGTGAACTTTTTCAAGCCTGGGCTGAGATTCATGAGTGGAGGATCCTCAAACCCAAGGGTGAGTGTGAGCTGGGTTGAGGCTATGTGTGACCTTTTCACATCTCCTCAGTGAAACGGTCACATTCCCCTTTAGTATGGGGAATTTCTCAATATATTTTTTTTACCTCCACCTATGCAATACTGGCTTGGGGCATCCAGAACGGTAAGTCACCCTGTTACCCCTCAGCCTTAGCAAAAGAGGGATTTGTTGGTGCTAAACTATGTGACAGCTCCCTGCCTCCCCAGTCTGTTAGCCAGCCAAACAAACTCTTTCGGATTCCGCCAGTTCTAAGTTTGCCTTGCAGGTTATCCCTTGGCGTACTTCAGTTCCCTAACTCTCCAGAAGCATCTCCCTGCAGGTATCATGGCATCCACCCAGTCACTGGACACTCATAGAAATTACCAAGCCCACTGTCTCTGAAGAGACACTGTCTCTAAACACCCCAGTCTGGTGGCTCAGTTGGGGATGCACACCTTACTTTAATATAACAGCACTGTGATTAATTTATAATGAAACAAGAATAAATGTATTAAAAAAGAACAGAGATTTAAGTGATACTAAGCAGAGATAATGGAAACAAAAAAATGGTTACAAATAAAACAAAAGTATAATCATGCTTCCTAGTGACTAAACCTTAACTCAACAGGCCACAATCCTTGACTAAAATAAGTTTCTTCCCTAAAGCAACCTTTCAGTGTCACCCACTCCACACTGTTAGGGATTCACAGTTCATGGAATGCAAAGAGCATTCTTTGTTCCCTCAGTGATGGATAACCAAAATGTCTTTTTGCTTCTCCTTATATTCCCCAAAGTTTATTGTCTTTGACACCAGTATCAGTATGAACCCTTGAAGTCCAGCCCCTGGTGTCTTCCCATGCTGATTCACATCCTCATGTTTACCTCCTATGCAAATGAACTGTCCATTTTCTCTGGCATCACCATGCTCAATTTACATTAGAGCAGGGGTCGGCAACCTTTCAGAAGTGGTGTGCCGCGTCTTCATTTATTCACTCTAATTTACGGTTTCGCGTGCCAGTAATATACATTTTAACATTTTTAGAAGGTCTCTTTCTATAAGTCTATAATATATAACTAAACTATTGTTGTATGTAAAGTAAATAAGGTTTTAAAAATGTTTAAGAAGCTTCATTTAAAATCAAATTAAAATGCAGAGCCCCCCGGACCGGTGGCCAGGACCCGGGCAGCGTGAGTGCCACTGAAAATCAGCTCCCATGCCGCCTTCGGCACACGTGCCATAGGTTGCCCACCCCTGCATTAGAGACAGGGAGATAACTATCCTCCCTCTTGTCTGGAAGAAAACCTGTTTCTCCCTTTGTTTGATTACAGACATTAAAGTATAAAGTATCCGTAAATCCTTACATAGTATTAATATATACATTTCACAGTGACATTAATGAGCAGTGTGTCACCGGCTTTCATCTGATATCTTATATGACATTCTTTATAGATAGGTATCATGACACCAAAGCGTTAGGTACAGTGAGTTTGTCAGGCTTGGTAGGAAGTGCTGTTACATTACATTGAACCCTTTGCCAGTAGGCACTGATGGGCTCTATGGTCACAGAATTTCTCAGTTTTTTTACTTCCCCCTATAAACTGTAAAATAGTCACTAGATGTTTTAATAGCTCTTTCCGGGCTTACTGCTGCAGAGCCTCATTTTGGCTTCTATGTCTCCAAGGTTGACACTGACAATTGTTTAGAAAGGGGAATTATTGTGCATTTCAGCAATTTGAAGAGATCTCTTGCACAACACTTCATTTTAGGTCGTATTTTAGAAATACCGTACACACACGGTGTGATTCAGAGTGTAATTTTAGGACGTAAGCAACAATGAGCTACTTAGAAATGCAACATGGAAATAGTTACAAAATGAGGATAGGTATTGAACAGTGTATTCCTTATCTTTTAAGATAAAATACAGCAGAAATGCGTGAGTGACACCTTTTTTTGGAACAACTGAAAGCAAAGACTGACAAACTTTCATCAGACTATGATACTAATTATTTAAACTGTAAGATCTTGGAGCAGTCCTCATTTATGTCTGAAGTGTCTAGCACTCTGTTGATGCTACAGAAAACAAAAACAACAATAGGAAAGCAGAGCATGGAGCAGAATATATCCTAAGAGTTGACTGAGATTTTATAAATAGGTAAAGATTAAAGGGGCAGAGGGTAAGAGGGGGCAGATGTGAAAATAAGTTCAAGTTTTTCACTAAATATTTTTTATTTTTCTGATTTATGTTGTAAGAGCCTTCATTTGCAGACCATGCCTTCTTCTGTGTCTGCTGTGCTGAGCTCACTGTGCTACAGTAATAACTGTACAAATAATCCCATTGTAGCCTACAGGTATAGATATTTGCTAGGTAAAGGTATAGGGGGTATAAGTTAAGTCAGTAACACAATGAGCCAACAAGCCTCAAGGCCTGTAAAACAATAGCTTAGCTAAACTAATCAAGGCCTAAGGCCCCAAAAGCCTTAGCATAGGCAGCTAACCAGAAGTAACCCTAGATATAAAAAGATATCAAACATAGAATGCTGTAATAAATAAGTATGACTAAAATGGTGACACGTGAACCACAAGATGCCAGATGATATCAGCTTTAGATATGTTAAGTTAGGAACTTCAGCAGACGTCCAATCACAAGCATATCATGGTAACTAATTGATGTATGTGCTAATAAACTTGAGGTAAAAGGCCTAGAAACCTATGGGAGAAGGGCATCCCAACCTTCTTAGGGTGAGGAAATTCAGATAAGGAAAAGGGGCTGGAACCCCTCCTGGATATGCATCAGGCATAGAGGGAGTCAGCATAACATATTATAAAAGTTGTATCCCAGCCTGTGTGCCTTGGGAGATGCCAGGATGACGACCACTGGTGGTGGTGAGGATGATGATGGTGAGGATGATGACTAATACTTCAGGTTATTCTGCAAAGGAGGGTGAGAGTATATGGATGCTCAGACATGGGATGTTTTGACCATTATAAATTATATGTCTACTTTGCTGCGTTGGAATGTCTGTGATTTTGCTAACTGTGCTAATAAAAATATTACAAGGGCAGAATGCCTTTCCTAGATGTAATTGCCTCCTTTGTGCACACCGGGGTCTTCATAATAACATTAATATTTCTGGATCTGGTCACAAGGCAGAACCCTGCCAAACTACAGAACACTAACTGGGAATGAATACATAAGGGATAGATCAGGCAACAACATGCATTTCGTTACTATCATTTAGATAGCTACTAACAACCACACAGCTCTAAAGAAGAATAAAACATAGCTTCACTTGCCAGAAATCCATTTGAGTGACTCATAGCAGTCAAGTTTCATTTTTATTTTTCATGTATCGCTGTTTCTGCATTGTTTAGCCAATTATATAAACCTAAGTTGAGCCTGGACTACTTAATGGTGTCCATTTAACAGGTATCCTAATTTAAAATTTTCCACTGTCCTAAAACTTGTAATATAATCCTCCTCCTCTTTAACTAGTGAACAACAAAATATAGTTCTCTTTTCTCTCATTGTCCTTTAACACTAATTGCCAGGAGTGTAACAGCATTAACAAATATTTTCTTGTTTCCCCCAATAACTAATTCTAGATGTAAAAAAAAAAAAATCCACTAAAACAACAACAAAAATGGAGAAAAAAGAAATAAAAAGTTATTCTAACTTCAGCCATTTACTGCAGCTATCAATTATCCTAACCTTCTTAGCATAATTACTGACTGGCCTACTTACCCAATTATCTTATCCTTGTAGCCACTGACTTCCGCTACACTTCGCTATGTATCTTTAATATCACTTAAATCTTTGTTACTGACACTAAATACAAATTAAAATGGAAACATATAAAACACAATAAATTACTATGAGGTGAATCCTGCAAATGCATGTATTTTACTTGCCTGTGTGTTGTCTCACTGAAGTCAACATTACTCATGTGTGTTTGTGCATTGACTCTGGGGATGATCCTGATCTGTACAGCCCTAGTTATATACATGACAAGATTAAAACCCTCCATTTTACTAGCAGAAAATCCCTTTAATTATATGGCCTTAAACAGTTATGTGACTATTACAAAAAATATGACAGATGTATGATGGCATTAGGAACATCTGTGTTAACTAAAACACTATTACATCCCATAATTAAAAAATATGTAATAGAACTTATTGCTTTTAGATATGTATTGCTGCAACCCATTTAGAGTTTAACTTTTGTTAGAATAAACATTGTACATTTAAAATAGTTTCATGATAGCATCATTTGCTCATATGCTCTGAGGTTACCCTTAAAAACAAACACACACACACAATCATTAGCATGTGTGGTATGTGTTGAAGAGTTCTGACTTCAAACATGCCTTCCTGAGTGACAAAAGATGTCTTTTACACAGGTTAGCACGCACACAAATATATATCTTAGGGAACTGAGTAGTGGAACAGATACACTGGATTTTTATTACTTTAAATCTCAGTGGTTAAAAGAGGCTTCTAACCCTTTACATTAAATATACAGACAGTACTATTAATCTCCTTAAGAAACTATTGAATTCTTTCATCATAAGCATCTGTTAGCAGTGGCATTGATACAAACTTCAGAAACCACTCCTTCTTAAAACTGACGAGCTTCTCTACCACCCTAACCAAAAGATAGTTAATGAAAAGGAAAGGGCAATATGGTACATAACCAGTTGTACATTCTGCGCACACTGCTTTGAAAATTGAGATATACTTCTGCCTGACATAAGTCTGCAGGGCAAGAAGAGTAATGAAACATCAAACACATTCACAAAACACAATAAATGTAACAAGTCCCAATTCAATTTATGCATATTTCTAACACATTTATTTAAAGACTGAATACGGTAAGAGAATCAAGAGGGCTGAATATTGGATAAGTAGTCATGAAAGTTACAATACACCTCTACCCCGATATAACGCTGTCCTTGGGAGCCAAAAAATCTTACCGCATTATATTGAACTTGCTTTGATCCGCTGGAGCGCGCAGCCCCGCCCCCCCGGAGCGCTGCTTTACCGTGTTATATCAGAATTCGTGTTATATTGGGTCGCGTTATATCGGGGTAGAGGCGTATATTTATTCATGTATATATTAATTTATTAATATCTTGTGCCATCTATTAATAGGGGACCATCCCTAGTGGAGAGTTCCAATTAAAAATTAATAGAACAATACAGCCTGAAGTATTTCAGTACAGATACATAAGTATGTATTTGCGTGACAGAACTGAAACTCAGGTGGCACTAGTGTAATTCACTTTCCCCTCTCTGTTTCCAAAGACATTTTTGTTAAAGGTCATTCATTTACACATTGCTTAGGAAGACAAAGATCACTTCACTTCACATCTCAACTCCTTTTTCCATTTACACGGGGTTGGAGGTGCCTACAATTCTTCACCACTCCTTCTAGTCCATGGCATGGGTTCATAGATCTTGGAGTTGCAGTCCTTTTCTCTACAAACTTCTCTTGACAGAGTCTGTCCATCATATCCTCTGTCTTCCACATCCTTTTTTTCTGTCCTCTTCCTGCCATGCTTTCTTTGCTGGTTGTTCTTCTCCCATTCTTATCACATGTCCAACCCACTTCAAACATGTGCTCTGCAGCCTATCACCGAGACTACCAAGTTTATCTTCCCTCTAATTTCTTCCATGTACACTCTATCTACCCACCACTTGCCAGCCATTCTGCTCAGTATATTATTTTCTACATTCTGTATCTTCTTTTCTTCCATATCTGTAAGACCCACCATTTCTAAGCCATAGAGCAAGCATGGACAAACACACTCAGCATTGTGGCAGGGTACCTCGTTCGCCTCATCAGCCTCAGTGTTTCTCCCTAAGGTGAAGAGGGCCTGGAGTAAATCAGACTGGCTCCAGAGGATTTTTCTCTTCATTCTGGTTTATTTTTTCCCTATTTACATGGTGGGCCTCAGGGTAGGCCCAAGAAATTCCCTTAAGCAAAACAAAAACCCAAACTCACAACAGAAACACTTTTCCCTGCCCCCTCTCCAAGGCATTACCTTACTACACTACCTCGTAGTTGCCAGTCCTTCCCCAAGCAGAAACTTAGTTTGTTTCCCTTTAGAGAAGGGAGAGCCTTCCACCCAATGGCAGCCGTTCCTGCCTGCTGTCATTACCCCTACTGCAGCCTCTCTCCCCTTCTCCCTCTCTCTCAACAGAAGAAGGGTTTTTAAAGGTCACTGGCAGCCCTTACCTGGCCTCAGGTGTCTCCAGTTAATCTGAGGTAACCTTTTTCAGCTCATAGGGAACAGGGCCTTCACCGTTCTAGGGCTGATATATCTGCCCTCCACGACTCTCTTATATCTGTCAGGACTGACTTCGCCACAGCATACACCTTTCCTTTCTGTTTGTTTCTTAATTGCCAGTCCCACAGTACTCCTGCTATCTTGTTCACTGCCATCCATGCACACTGGGCTCTTCTTTTCAGTTCTCCAGATCTCTCTCCAGTAGCACTAAGTGTATTCCCAAATACACAGATTTGTTCTTCTGATTCAGCTTCTCTCCTGAAATTTCAAACAGTTCTTCCACCTTCTCTACTTGCATAACTTCAGTTTTCTTTGTGTTTACCTTCAAACACCCTGATACCATATTTACCAATTCCTCTTTGTTGTCAGCCAAAAGGGCCAGATCATCAGCATACTGCAGGAGAACAAAGATAGTATACACACCTTTCTCCATGGACAGCTCCTGGCCATTGAACTCCCCCTTCTCTCCTGAGAAGGGCTTTTTAACTGTTTATAGTGCTTTGATCTGTTAATTCTCAGCATTGGCGGAACAGCTGTGTGACTTCAGCCTGGGGCACTGGAAATATGCCATTGCCTAATTGTCCCCCAATGTTTGCTGAAAGGTTGCTTATCTATACCTATTGTGTTGTTTTCCTGTTTACTGTTCCCACAGGCCCCCCTATGAAGCTAGAACTATACATTCATACAAGAAAAGTCTTAAGCCAATATACAGTAACTTCACCTCACTGACCAGGTCACACATTGTGTTAATAAAATTACTACATTTCAGTATTCTTAGATTTTTAGCTACGTGCCCAAGACAGCAAGGACTGGGCAATGCTGGTTCCTTAGTAATTTGTTACGCTCCTATCTGGCAAGTTGCTCTGTACAGATGAATCCGTGTCCATACAGAGCCCCAAAATCAGTGAGGCCCTGTGTGTGCAGACCAGTGCTACTCTGCACAGAGAAGACTGCAGCTAGGGATCTTAGTTGTTTCTTTCCACAGAGTCTTCTTCCTCTTTCTTACTGATGCAGCATATCCAAGGAAGTGTAGCAATAGCCTAGTAGTGGATTTGTAAGCTCCTTACAAAGAACAGAGCACTCAACAATAGAGGAGAGTGGACTTGGCAGACAGGTTTTGTTTGTTTGTTTTAAAGGAATAGCTGGTTCAGCAGTATTCATGCTCATGGCCGCTAGTATTCTGCACTTCTGCAACTGCAGATTATGCTAAAGATTTAGACAAAGAAACAACTCAAACTAAAAAAAAAAACTTATTTAAAAATATTTATATTTCACCATCACAAAACCCCAATAATCCAGAAAAACAACAACCCAGAAAAAATGGAGTCATTTCCCTACCTCATTGCAAGGCCCAGATGCTCCTTTTTCGTGGGTAGAATTGAAGGGGGGAAAGGTGGGCATAAAGCCCCAAATACTGCAGAAGTAGACACATACAGCTTTTCCACGTGGTCAGGGCGTCACAAGATTTGGAATATTCGATTTGCTATCTGCAACATGCTCCCTTCCAAGATCCCGTGGATTTACCATTGAAAAATAGGTGTAGAAATCAATGCATGACTTCAGCTCTGCATCTGCACCTCTTAGGGTGAGAGTCTGTTCTGTACAGATGCAATCAGGAAGGTCAACAAGAGAATGACTCTGATGGGAGAGCTCACTCAGCATCCTTGAAAGAAACTGGCTTCTTGTGCAGAAGCCACAGGATCTGCAAACTTTGTCTGTGAATCCTTGCTTTCAGAGGCCCAACACACACATTTGTTTTCTTTCATAGTTTAATTAAATGTGGAAACATGAAATCAGGTATGCAAGAATCAAGACATTTGTAAAAGTTAAAGTGGTTTGGCTACAAGGTTCTCACATAGTACTTTCCATTCAGGATTGCTTTGCTAAATATAAATCGTAATACCGCTGTTAATGTTTACCGGAAAATATACAGAGGCTGAATTAATGCTTCATTAGAAACTAACCTTTGAATTGTCTGATTTGGGTGCTTGATTTGCATCATTTTTGTGTAGTTGAAAATAATAAGCACATGCATTAAAAACTCAGAAATATAACTTTTCACATAGGTAAAGTGTCTAAAACTTGTTTTGGGACTGACAAACTAAGATGGCCAGTAACATTCTTACTTGTGAAAAAAGTGGCTGACGCCATATGGAGAACTGTGACTAAAGTTACTTAATACAAAGAAAATGAAAATACAGTTATGATTGCAATGTCAAACCCACTAAAGCCAGGGACTTCAAAGTTAGGGTTCCTTCAGCAACTACACTTTCACCTTTCGCATGTATGCATTGTTTTCATTATTTGGTAACATAATGTTGACATAATGTTTAGAAAATGTTACATATACACCTATGTTTTCATCAAACTTAACAGAACTAAGACCAAATGTGGAAAAATTCAGCCTGAAAGGATTACAGTTGGTGGTGGTGGAATGGGATTTTGGATGCAAATGCTTTCTCAAGCTTAACTATGTATTAACACAAGAAAATAATATGTCATATGTTTTTCCATTTCTCTGTCCTCTGCTATAACTAAGGATGTTTGCATGGAAAATGGATCTTTCTGTACAAGTTGATCTGTTCTTGCTGTTTATTCCTCACCTGGCCATTTCCTCTCCTATATCCTCTCTTGGTTGGTCTGGAAACAATGACACCCAATATATATTATATTTTTGAAGATGGGGTTGCACAGTTCTAATTGAAGAATTAGTATATTATTAAGTCACCTTTTGCAGCCCATTCTCGAAGTCACCACTCTGGTAGCTACAGCAGCTACTTCCCTTTGATGAACACCTTGGAGTTGTTAAGGGGATGGACCATCAGCAGAAGCTAGGAATATGGAGGTCTGGAGAGGGGACCAGTTGTGGTGGTTCCTCCTTTCAGGAGCACAGAGTTCCACCTTATTTTAATGAAAAACATATTAGACCTCTGCTAAAATAAAAGTGCAGTTCTTGACCCAATCAATCTCCCTTCAAAACTCCTCTTTTTGATAAGGGAAGTTGTGATGAAAGAGCACTGGAAATAGTCCTTCCTTTGCCTTGCCCTGTTAGCCAGGGTTAGCAGTGTAGACTCACAGAGCATGTGCGATTGGCACTATTTTTACAAACCAGCTAGCTAGATCTGATGCTCCTGGTTTGAAATCAGAGTTTCCCTTCTCCTAGGTCGGGGTGGGCAAACTTTTTGGCCCGAGGGCCACCTCAGGGAATAGAAATTGTATGGTGGGCCATGAATGCTCACAAAATTGGGGTTGACAGTGTGGGAGGGGTGTGGGCTCTGGGGTGGGGCTGGGGATGAGGATTTTGGGGTGCAGGAGGGTGCACCGGGCTGGGATCGAGGGGTTTGGAGGGCAGGAGGGGGATCAGGGCTGGGGCAGGGGCATCGGGAGAGGCTCAGGGGTGCAGGCTCCGNCTGGGGGTGCAGGCTCGGAGGTGGGGCTGGGAATGAGAGGCTTGGGGTGCAGGAGGGCGCACCGGGCTGGGATCGAGGGGTTTGGAGAGCAGGAGGGGGATCAGGGCTGGGGCAGGGGCATCGGGAGAGGCTCAGGGGTGCAGGCTCCGAGCGGCACTTACCTCTAGTGGCTCCCGGAAGCAGTGGCATGTCCCTTCTCCGGCTCCTACACGGAGGTGGAGGTGCAGCCAAGTGGCTCTGCACGCTGCTCAATCTGCAGGCACCGCCCCTTCAGCTCCCATTGGAGCGCTGGAGGGGGCCACTGGAGCACGTAGGAGCCAGAGTGGGGCCATCCCATGGCTTCCGGGAGCCGCGTGGTGCGGGCCCAGACCCTGCGCCTCGGCTGGAGCAGGGCCGAGCCGCGTGGTGTGCCTCGCAGGCCAGCTTAAAACGGCTCATGGGCCGGATCCAGCCCACAGGCCGTAGTTTGCCCACCCCTGTCCTAAGTGGACTGCCTGCCATGGCTCATGAGCCCTCCCTGCCCAACAGAGGCATAAAGAGGTGAAATGTCCTGCCCAAGGTCACCCAGCAGATCAAGGGCAGAGCCTGGAATAGAGCACAGGTCTCCCACATCCCAGACCTCTACCTGCTCCGCCATATCAGGCTGCTTCCCCCAGCACTGGAAATAGTAATACAAAATACTTAGCTCTTATGTAGCACTTTTCATAAGTAATTATCAAAGTGCTTTACAAAGAAAGAAAATATCATTAGCCCCATTTTCAGATGGGAAAACTGAGGCAGACAGTGGTGAAATGATTTGCCCAAGATCACCCAGCATGCCAGTGACTGAGGCAGGAATGGAACCTAGGTCTCCTGAGCTCCAGATCAGTGCTCTGTGCACTAGGAAACAATGCCTCCACTACCTCATTGGCATGTTGTAAGACTGAAAACATTGAAGATTATGAGGTAATATTATGAGATTATGGATGACTGGGCAACAAAAAGGCAGATGAAATTCAATGTTGATAAATGGAAAACATAATCCCAACTATACATATAAAATGATGGGATCTAAATTTGCTGTTACCACTCAGGAAAGAGATCTTGGAATCATTGTGGATAGTTCTCTGAAAACATCCACTCAATGTGCAGTGGCAGCCAAAAAAGCAAACAGAATGTTCGGCATCATTAAGAAAGGGATAGATAATAAGACAGAAAATATCATATTGCCTCTATATAAATCCACAGTACACCCACATCTTGAATACTGTGTGCAGTTGTGGTGACACATCTCAAAAAAGATATATTGGAACTGGAAAAGGTTCAGAAAAGGGCAACAAAAATGATTGGGGTATGGAACAGCTTCCATATAAGGAGAGATTTATAAGACTGGAACTTTTCATCTTGGAAAAGAGACAACTCAGGGGGGATATGATAGAGGTCTATAAAATCATGACTGCTGTGTAGAAAGTAAATAAGGAAGTATTATTTACTCCTCATATCACAAGAACTAGGGGTCACCCAATGAAATTAATAGGCAGGTTTAAAACAAACAAAAGGAAGTATTTCTTCACACAATGCAGAGCCAACCTGTGGAACTCTTTGCCAGAGGATGTTGTGAAGGCCAAGACTATAACAGGGTTCAAAAAAGAACGAGATAAATTCATGGAGGATAGGTCCATCAATTGTTATTAACCAGGATGGGCAGGGAAGGTGTCCCTATCCTCTGCCAGAAGCTGGGAATGAGCGACAGGGGATGGATCACTTGATGATTACCTGTTCTGTTCGTTCCCTCTGAAACACCTGGCATTGACCACTGTCGGAAGACAGGATACTGGGCTAGATGGACCTTTGGTCTGACCCAGTATGGCCTTCTTATGTTCGTATTCTTTCTTTAACTGCTAACTCAGACAGGCCCAAATACCTCTACTCTATTCTGGGCATAAGCCTACTCTTCCATATTTGTCAACTCATGAGCTTGGTGATCATTGATGATGTCAATAAACCAAAAAGTCTTTGTGGCAGAGCTAAACCCATTTTAGCAGGTAAATAACCTAGATATAATTTTCAGCTAAGATTTGGCTGCTGAAACAGAGCACTATTTTAATTCCGGTGTCCATCTCTTTCCACAGCTGCCTGACTGTTGGACAGTCTCAATGCCAACAAACAGAGGTTGCCTTTATCTTGTACAACCTCTGTGGCGTCCTATATAAAATCTTTTGTTGTATCAGGCACTACCTGAGATCCACAGAAGACTTTTTAACATTACATAATATGCTCTGCCACTGGAGAGCAATTATATGAATTCAAAGAAATTTGGAGACCAATTGTAGACACATTTGGATAAAAAAAATCTTGAGAAGGACCTCAATTCTACCTTTTTTCCCCTCCCTCTGCCCAGGTTCCCGTCCTCTCCCTATTCATATAGGTCTTCTCCTATTGTACTACTGTTATCCCCACCTTAACTATTATATCTCTGTAGTATTGTCTAGTTTTGTACTGTGTGGTCTTTTACAATTTACTAATTTTCTTGGAGATCCTGTAAAGCATGTGGTATTTGGAAACATATCCAAGCTGTAAGTAATTTACCATTTTGTATTTTTCATTGTTTCTTGCTTTATGAAAATCAATTAAAAAGTTATTTAAAAAAGATTAAGGTGGGCCGATACTGTGGTAACAGGGGACATATAAGTACTTAAGATAGACAGAAACAAATGTCTGGAATACTCAAGATTTCCTTGATATCAATTAAATCTGGGTTCAGGCCTGTGTTTGGTAGAAAAACTGCATTAATTGCATTGGTTAATGATCTCCTGGCACTAGATGATCAAGCATCCATGGTACTTTCAGATTTGTCAAATGCTGGTTAGCATAAGATAATGGCAAAATATCTGCAGTCCATAGCCTGGATTAGCAAAGCAGCTTTGAACATTTTTGTCTGAGAGATCCCAAGATGATGGGCAATTGTTCATATCTCTAAGGCAGAGGCCCCAAACTGCGTCTGGGGCACAGGCCAAACCCCATGAGGGGCAGGGAGGGAGCATCACCCAGCCCCGCTCCTGGCCCCGCACTTGGGGCCCTGGCTCCCGGCCTGCAGCCAGGGTTCCGCTCCCAGCCCCACCTGTGGCCCCAGCCACATCCCCCTCCCCAGAGCTGCAGCCCGGCCCTGGCTCACGGGTGGGGACATGGACAGGGGTAAGGGAGGCACAACCTGAAAAATTTGGGGACCACTGGCCTCAGGGCTTTCTCAAATAGCATGTTATCACCCTTCATATTAAACATGTATACTATGTCCTTAAGAAAACCAGGAAGGAGGCATGGGGTACAATAATCTCAGTTTACTGACAATATCCAGCTTTTATGTCCATCTCATCTGTCAGAACCTAGTGTCTGAATGAGATTAGGGTGTGACAAGGCTGGTTACGGCTCAGTCCAGAGAAGACTGAGATAATGCCCAAAGGTTACAGGAAGCAACCAAAAGAATTAGCAGAGATTATCTCAATCCTCTGGACTAGTGTGTTCATCCACCCACCATTAGTTACTTGGCTTCATAACCTAAAAGTCTAGTTAAAAGAATAACTGCTTCTAGGTGTTCGGGTAGAAGCTGTTGCCAAGACACATTTTTAGTATCAACACTTGGAAAGGAGGATACAATTGCTCCTTTCAGATACAAACCTTGCTGCTGTCATCCAGATCTTTCTCACCTGAAGATCAGACTAATGCCGTGGTTCTCAAACTTTTGTCTTGGTGACCGCTTTCACACAGCAAGCCTATGAGTGCAACCCCCCACCCCTATAAATTAAAACCACATTTTTTTATATTTAACACTATTATAAATGCTGGAGGCGAAGCGGGGTTTGGGCTGGAGGCTGACAGCTTGTGACCCCCGCAAGTAATAACCTTGTGACCCCCTGAGGGGTCACGACCCCTAGTTTGAGAACCCCTGGACTAATGCAATACAGTATCTGGGGATGCAGATTAAGACCAGTCAAAAATGTTCTGATACAGAAAGCAAATGCCCACTTATTAACTAACAAGTCATGCACATTACATCAGTGCACCATGCACTGCTCCAGCTGCCAATTAGTTTCAAAGTAGAATTTAGGGTGTAGTTTTGATGCATAAAGCTTAAGGGTTGCTGGCCCTCTGAAAGAGTCACTCTCCTACCATTCATACTGTGTCAGCTGATCAAGCTGAGACCATTTGGTATGTAAAAAATAACAGTTGGGGTGCTGAACAACTCCCTCTGAGGGATCTTAGACTTTGCCATTCACTTTGTTAGTGATAATGACAGATAAAGGTCTAAGTCAGTGGTCCCCAACCTTTTTTGTCTGGCGGGCGCCAAAAAAAAAACAAAAAAAAAAAAACCCGAGCGGAGCAAAAAAAAAAAAAGAAAAAGAAAAAGAAACCCCCCGAGGGCTACGCGGGCGCACTTACACAGCACCGCGTTGGGGAGCCCTGGTCTAAGTATTAGCCAATTAAATGTATTGTACCATTCAGTCATAGGGATGTGTTCAAAGATATTGTTGATTGTCATTTTCCTTTTTTGTATTTATTCCAATCATTAATCTAGGAACTTAAAAAGTTTAAATAAAATGGCTTTAGCTGAGGTACAATTAACAGGAACAGATTATCTCAAACATCTTGTTTTCAGGCAAATTACAAAATATGATAAGAGAAATACAAGAGACAAAGGGGAATTTGTCAGCTAAAACATTACATGTGAGCTATAAACGTTCTTATAATCTTCATGTTACCTAACTTTTAATACTCTTTATTTTACTGTACACCTTCCCTATTTTACATCATCAGTTCAATTTTTTGTAAATAGTAATGACCCCACACAGTCAACTACATCTTTTAGTACCAGGTACAATCTGCTAAGAGAAAGAATGACATAACAGAAAAAGTTATGATATTTGTGGTAATTAATCATACTTTAGTGTAGTAACTCTGAAGCTCTCATAGGATTCAACGGAAAGGGGTTAGCTTAAGGTACAAAGCTAACTAAGTTTAGTCAACTTCAAAAAAAAACATTGGAAGTATTTTCTGGTCCTACACTTGCCACAACTTCTTCTGCTAATTGGGATTGTGCAGTCACAGAAGACGATTAGGAATTATGATTACTCTTGGGACGAGTTTGTACCAAAGAAATCACTCTTTATAAGAATCACTACCAGAAAGAAACAGTTTGAATAAATTTTGCTTTTCATCTAATATGCTGAGAAATGATAACCTAGAGATCATAGAATCATAGAATATCAGGGTTGGAAGGGACCTCAGGAGGTCATCTAGTCCAACCCCCTGCTCAAAGCAGGACCTAATCCCAACTAAATAGATATCTGGAAGTCTCAAACTAACTAAGTATATCTTATTTGTATTACTGTTGTGTGTTGAAACCCCAATCAGGGTTGATGTTCAGTTGTGCTAGATGCCATGCATAAAGAGTCCTTTGCTCCAAGGAGCTTCTCATCTTTTTTGAAAGGAGGCAGTTGTAGTGCTTTGTTGGTTATGAACCTACAGTTAAAAAAAAAAAAAAAAGTCTTACTCAACATGAATTGAGTCAAACTCTACTTTCCATTACACCAGTACAAATCCAGGATAAGTCCTGAAATCCATTATCTGAATTAACATTTCTGCAAGTGATTTTTGCTCTAAGGGATCTTTAGCCAGGGTGGAGAAAGAAGTAAGATGACAATCAACTCAGCCCTGGCTGGCAAGAGAAGACTTCTTCATTCTCTACCAAATTATCAGGCTTAGTCCTCTTGACCCTGACCCAATCTCTACAAGTAGCAATATGGCTCATAGTAATTCAGTGTACAAGAATCACTTAAATTTTAACAATAAACAGAGAACTTCACTAATTCCTTCAGATTGGCAGTCCTTGTGTTATATATACTGATGTAACTCTCTTCCAAAACAAAACAACTTTCGTAATTGCCCTGTTTTGGGCACCGCCTCTACCTCTCCTCCCCATGGTAAGCAGCACAACAGCTCTGTCAACTTATAAATTATATGAGATGGTTAATTTAACTTAGCAAACATTTAAATGACTAAGAGTCCTATATGGAATTTGGTAGGATGACCAGTTTGACAGAATTTTTCTTTCAATCCTAGTTTGAGGTGTAAAATGTAAGAACAGGCAGTTCCTCCTGGATGTACCCTAATTCAGTGCAGTAGAAATTTAAAGGAAAGGTGAACAATTCATGTAAACACATGAATTGGTTATCTTTTAATCATTATATAGAAGACAACATTTATAAAAATAAGTTTTGATAATTTTTTATACATTTATATACAAAGGAATATCTATTGGTGTTCCAGAGATAATTGTGTATTAGTTCCAAAAGTTCCTATGTAAAAGAGTGAATGTTATCAGTCATGGGGAAAGTAAGGGCTACTCTTGGACATATTAAGTAGGCAAAGCATAGTAAATTCTAAACCCCACCCTGAGCAGGCATATGGACCCAGGCATTTGGCTGTCCTACATTACTGGTTAAGTGTAAAGCTGAAAAATGAAGAGAACTACATGCAGCAAAAAACACAAACATGCCCAAGAATGGTATTTGATCCTTTGTGTACATAGAAAGAAGATGATCCAGATCATGAAATATTTGGATGAAGTTGGCTGGTAGTCCTAAATTAAAAACATTAAATGAACAAAAGTTAAAAACGTTTCAAATCTCCTAACTTATTGGAGCACCCATAAATTACAACAGTATTTTTTTAATCTAATCCATGTACATTATTTTTATTGAGTGAAGCAGGCACATCACATAATTTGATGTAAACAACATTTCTCCTACCCCTAAAAGTAAAGTGGAAAAAATTACTGTTTCAACATTTGTCTTTACTGTGCCCTGTGTTGCTACAACCTACTGGGTAAGGTATGCACTAGGGGAGGGGATTTTCAATGGGACTTGCGCTCCCAAGTCCCAAGAGCATTGAAAATCCCACCCTAAATTATTTCTAGCCAATATTAAAATACAGGACATTTTGTTACAAAAATCTATCTTCAGGAATACATGCATATATGCACACACAGTCCTCCCCTCCCCAAGATATCATATACACTCTGCCTCTATTGTAAGTCATGAAAGAGAGGCTATTCTGTAATTACAGGTCAGAAGTGTTAAATTCAAGGTACAAGAAAAATAAGAGGGTGTAAAGGTATTAAAATATTTTCCACAGAGAGTAAGCTTGAACCCTATGGGGCACTGGACTTGCATTAGCTTTAGTTCCCAAATCAAGTCGCCTCTGCCTGACTGTTTCTTAAGGAACACACCACGAGTACTCATAATTAATTACCTTTCCAAAGTTACACAAGTTGCTTATAGCAACCCTATATCTAGGTTACCTAACACTTTGAAGCTCTCAGGCTACCAGTCTTTGCAAGAGGCCTTTGATAGTAGGGTGGGCTCCATGGTCTAGAGCAGAGGTTCTCAAACTGGGAGGAACAGAATGTTTTCGGGGTGGAGGGTGCGAGAAACTTTAGGGGAAAAAAACCTTACTGTGTCTATTTTACACACAGCAATGAATAACTTGTAAAGCGGATTCTTCCAGACATATCAGGTCCTCAGATGGTGCTGTGCATTTTGACAGATTTCTAAGATTGCACAGCATTATAAAAAGTCATTGCCATCTGTACATTAATCTGTTTGCTACAATGCACTGTGCACATTTAATTATAAGCATGCACCACAATCGCAGTTTTGCTTTTGCTCTTATTACAATGGACCGTTGGCTCATTCGTGCAACAGAAAAACAAAAACAAAAAAACCTCAAGCGAAAAACAAAGAAGCCAAAACTGATTCAAGTGAAGCACCGCCACCACATATGAAGTTTTTGGTGAGAGATAAGTGTTAAATCACCATTTCCCTTCTGTCAAATGTGTTAATCAGGAAAGTTGACAGCATGCCAAAATAACAACTGAACACAAACAAACAGTCTAATGAGCTGGGCCTACACCACACCAAAGCAGCCTGCAGCAGCAACACATGCTGTCCTGATCACCACATGGGGTAGAAGTGCCCTCACTTCCAGGAGTGGGAGGAAGAGAGAGAGAGCTGTGCTTCTGTAGGAGCAGGATTTTATAATTGTACTATGAGAATTAATGTATGATTTGATTTCATCCTGCCAGCCACCCTTTTTGAATAGCAGAAAGGAATGACAGACCAGAACAATCCTTATGACTGATTATGGTCACCCTTTTGTTTTAGGATAAGTTATAATGTCTACTATGGTTTCCTATATGTATTACAAATTAGGCACTCTAGTTAAATATACATTTATTTGGAAAAAGGTTTAGAAAGTAAGAGACAGGATCTTGTATTGTGTCTATGTTAAGGAGATTAGAGGAATGTTGAGGACGTGAAGCCCCAATGTGAATTGTTTTAGTTATAAGATTTAGCAAGGCTTGATTTACAATGTATTCTGCTGAATATAAAATACTGCTGTCTGTATACCTTTGAAGGTTTCTGTAAGAGATTGTTTGTGTGAATGAGGAATGCATGCATCAGGAAAAGAAGGTGTGAAAGCCATCACAAATGTCCAGATGGTTAAGAAAAAGTGAGAGATTTGGAAAGACCAGGGACAATCAGAAAACATTCATTGTATCCGATGCTAAACATGTTAGCGGCATTGACCTCAGAGGTGAGGCAGGCACCCCTGAAGGCGAGACAACAAATAGGAGATAACAATGGGAAGCCCGACAATAACCATCAAATGATAACAGCAGAAAACCCCAAGATTAACACCACTTAAGGACTAATGATTACAGGATGACATTGCAAAATGCATGGACTCAAATGGGAATTTACAACTATAAAGCTGGGGTGTTTTGCCATGGAACTCTGGGTTCAGTCCTGCAAAGCCTGGGAGCATCAGATTGCGACCGACAGAACCCAGCTCCTTACTTGTGCTCAATCTAACTGGCCATTAGATTGACTCGAGCTACAACAGACTGGTAACTATAAACATCAACTGGGAGAGGGGTGTGTGTGTGTGTGTGTGTGTGTGTGTGTGTGTCTAAAAAGCATATGCTAACTGTTGTATTTTCAATAAATGCGGCGTATTTGCCTTTCCCCCCCTGAAAAGATCCCGTGTGCTTTGTATAGCATAACACTTCCCACCCCCCAGATCCAGCATATAGCCCCCGTTGCCCATCCCCAACTCTGGCATAACAGCCTTCTCTTGTTCCCAACTAATGTAGCTCATGCTGTACGGCAGTGGTTCTCAAATTTTTGTACTGGTGACCCCTTTCACATAGCAAACCTCTGAGTGCAACCCCCCCCTTATAAATTAAAAACACTTTTTAAATATATTTAACATCATTATAAATGCTGGACGCAAAGCAGGGTTTGGGGTGGAGGCTGACAGCTCATGACCCCGCAGGTAATAACCTCGTGACCCCCTGAGGGGTCCCGACCCCCAGTTTGAGAACCTCTGCGGTACGGCAATACTGAAGATTTAGGTCCAAAGCCTTACTAATGATGCAAGATAAGGGAGCTGGCATAGCTGTACATCATATACTCCTTAGGGAATTCTGCACCAAAATATTAAAAATTCTGCACTCAATAATTTAAAATTCTGCAAAATTCTGCATACTTTGTTTGTCAAAATAACACAATATAATCATACCATTTTCAATTATTTGCTGACAAGTATTTTGAAATAAATTAGCAAAATAATTTAAAATGGTGTGATTATATTGTGTGTTTCTGTGTTATTTTGACAATTAAAATATGCAGAACTTCGCAGAATGTTAACTTTTTTGGTGCAGAATTCCCTCAAGAGTACCAGAGTTCTGTGTGGCGCAATCTGGGTGCGGGCAGGTCGTAGGAGGTCTGGGTGCAGTGGGGAATCTGGATGCACAGGGTCTCAATGCGGGGTTCTGGGTGCAGGGGAAATGGGACTCTGCAGGGGAGTCCAGGTGAAGGTGGTGAGAGCTCGGTGAGAGGGGCTTGGGGGGTCAGGATGCAGCTGGTTGGGGCTCAATGGAGTAGGGTAGGGGTCCAGGTAAGGGGGGTCCTGATGCAGGGGTTGAGGGTTTGGGGGGCTTGGTGAGAGGGGGGTCTGGGTGCAGGGGACTCCTGATGCGGAAGGGGCTCGGTGGAGGAGATTCTGGGTGCACGGGTGGGGGAGGGATCACTGTACAGGAAGCGGCTTCCCCTGTCTGCTCAACCCCCACTGAGCCTCACCCCCCAGACACCCCCAAGTGTGTAAAATCAGGGGCGGGGGCACATAATTGGCACCTATATAAGAAAAGAAAAAGCCCCAAATATTGGGACTGTCCCTATAAAATCGGGACATCCGGTCACCCTATAAATCATAGAATTTGCAGTGCATATTATGTGATGTGAGTACTGTCTTCTTTCAGAAGATATGCTATACTCATTTTAAAAACAGACTACAAATTAGAAGTGAAGTGAAGGTCCTGAAACAGAAAAGCCACTTATATGTAGTAATGAATGAAAGAACATAAAATACACATTTTATGAAAGACATTAAGTATTATTAAAGAGTCTGAACGGAGAAGTTTCTTTTCTTTTAACTGTTCACAACTTAAGTCCCACCTCAAAGATATTTTGGAGTTACAATAGTCTGACTATATTACATCTTACAAAAGTGTTGTCCTTTTAAATATACTAACACACACACACTTTTTGCTCACTAATCACTTTGGTAGCTATTAAAAATGTCACTCACAAAGTCCCTGGGGTGATCTCCAATGCCAAAGTTGATCCAATGCCTTATTTCTTGCCCTCATTACTTACATACTAATCACAAACCCTTGTAATTAGGGCACAGAAAAGTACAAACAAGAAAGAATATACTGCTAGAGCCCTGCGTGGATACAAAATTTATATCCATGGATGCGGATATCCAGGGATTTAAAGCGGATATATGTGGAGCTGCAGGGCTCTACCAGGAACTGCAGCAGTGAAAGCAGCAGTATGTTGGGCCGCTGGTCGCAGGAGCCAGCACCCAGCCCGGGCAACTCCTTCAGCTTGGCTGTACGCCCCCAGCCCTGTCCACTGGGACAGGCACCAGGAGCTCTCCCTGGTCACACTTGTGGGTGCAAGCGGCTTACATGCTCCCAGACAGGAGGTGCAGACTGCTGCATGCATTAACTGCAAATTAACTGGGTTGCACCTATAGTTAACTGAAGGTATAACTGAAGACAACAGGGTAGCACAGGTGCAATCAAAGGCATTTGTCCTCCCTAAGTTACTGGTGGTGTTACATAAAGGTGGGAGTGGGAAATGAGAACAAAATCAGTTGACTCAGGACTCAGCTTTAACAGTACAAACTAGTGTCTGTCAGGGCTGTGAAGAGGTGTGATCCCTGACCGACATAACGTGGTGGTAAAAGCCCCTACTATAGATTAGCTATATGTTAGGATATAGCTATTCAGGCCTGTCTGTAAAGGCCTATACTTTAAGAATTTAGGTGTATTCTTATCACTTAGCTAGTTATAGAGGTATAAAAGAAAGAATCAAAGTCACTGTCTGTGTAAGGGCCTTCTCTTACTGTGACAGTCTGAGGCCTGGTTCTTAGGCTAAGGCCTTCGGCTAAGCAGCAGAGGCCAGCCATAAACTGGGAAGTGTATGGTCATATCCTCACATTCCAAACTAGTCACATTGAAATAAGGTGCTATTGGGCTGTTAGGAATATCAGGACAGGATTGTATTCCTATCACCTCCAGAGAAAGGGAAGAGCCTAGAAGATGTAAAAGGAAACTTAGTTTGATCGCATCCTGTCTGGCAAGAACTCACTTATCAATAGCTGGGATGTGAAATCCTCATTTCTGTATTGTTCTATCACTGTAGTCTCCACTTCCCTATTGTTTGTATGTATAATCTCTGGCTGGTTCTGTGATTGTTTCTGTCTGCTGTATAATTAATTTTGTTGGGTGTAAACCAATTAAGGTGGTGGGATATAATTGTTTAAAGAACCATGTTACAGTATGTTAGGATTGGTTAGTTAAATTTCAGTAAAATGATTGGTTAAGGTATAGCTAAGCAGAACTCAAGTTTTACTATGTAGTCTGCAGTCAATCAGGAAGTAAGGGGGGAATGGGAACAGGGAATGGGGGTGGGGGAATTAGAATCATGTTTCACTAAGGCGGGGGGGAGAATGGGAACAGGGACACAGGCAAGGCTCTGTGGTATCAGAGCTGGGAAGGGGGACACTCAGGACGAAAACTAGAATCATGCTTGCTGGAAGTTCACCCCAATAAACATCGAATTGTTTGCACCTTCGGACTTCGGGTATTGTTGCTCTCTGTTCATGCAAGAAGGACCAGGGAAGTGAGAGGGTGAAGGAATAAGCCCCCTAACACTATATAGCAGAACCTCAAAGATATGAACTCCAGAATTACGGACTGACCGGTCAACCGGACAGCAAGTGAAACAGGAAGTAAGCAATCAGGCAGCAGCAGAGACAAAACCAAATAGTGTACTGTGCCTGTATTGCATCTTAAAGATAGGCACATCTGGGCTGCCTCTTCCTCCCAGCCCACACAGGAGTAGCCACTTACAGCGAGATGTTGGGGCTGCCAACCCCATACAGGTGCTGAGTCCAGGGAGCTCAGCTGCTAAAACCTGGCCTGGAGCATCAGCTGCTGGATCTGGAGCCTGAATTGCACTTTGTTCAGAGTTACGAACATTTCAGAGTTACAGACAACCTCCATTCTTGAGGTGTCCATAACTGAGGTTCTACTTACCAGCAAAACTGCACTTTTTTGTCAATAGTTGGAGCCCTTTGCTGGTGCAGGATACTGGCAGAGTTACATAGGCAAAGAACTCCAAGTGTAAAAGTCTCACTGCCCAGGTTGAATTTGAAACACTGAAAGTAAAAATGTTTTTGTCTCCAATTTGTGGGGGTTCAGTCTTCACGTTCAACTCAAATACCTCTTTTATAGTAGATGCACACTGAATATGAATTGCAAATATAAACATCCAAGTTCAGTTTACCTCAGCAATATAAGCAAAATGTCATTGCAAACTAGTTTTTAAAATAACCATGTCTGAAAGTGAAACTCCCCTACTCCACATCTCCTAAAATTAGGACACCCCAACATGCACTCTGTTGTGACATCAGAACTAAGGAACGGTTGGAACTGGTCCCTAGGGGAATCAGTAATGTACAGTTCAGTTAGTATACCACTTAATTTGTGCCTATTTATACTTTAATAGAAATCACAAAAATGCACAATATACAGTACATTCCCCTTTATTAGCTTACCTACCCCTCCGCTCCTTTAGAGACTTCCAAGTTAGCTGCAACTGCTACATCACAGCAGAGATGAAACTGACTTCTGATTTTAAAGGCCCTAAAAGGAAACGGAGGATTTTATAAGTTGTTTAGGCATGGAATGCTTCCAGTAGCTTTGTTAGAGATGTTATTCAGTAATTACACTCGAACTCACGATACATCAATAGCTGATCATTCTTTCTGTGATTAGCAGTTGTTTACCATAATTTAGAAGATCATTTAGATACCTGGTAATGAACTACTCAATATTTGGGCCCTGAAAGTTTGCCATCTTATCTAGTTTTCCGTAGTAATCATTCTTACAGCTTAATGTTTTATTGTTTCTTTTAAATATAATGTGTGCATACATTTTTGCCTTGAGCTTACTTATCTCAGAATTCTATCTCCTTACAGGAGATTCAATAAAGTCTATGATCTAACACAAGTGGACTGGCATCTACTGGTAGAATTCTAATCTTGTTCATCAGCTGACCAAAGACAGAAGGAAGTTAGTCTACATCAGTGGTCCCCAACCTTTTCCTTCTGGCGGGTGCCAAAAAAACCAAAACAAAAAAAACCAAAAAAAACCCGAGGGCTCCGCGGGCGCACTTACACCCCCCGGCGGGTGCAATGGCGCCCGCGGGCACCGCGCTGGGGACCTCTGGTCTACATTATAGTGTCACAGTTGTAAAAGACACAAAAAAGCCATAGAATTGCAGAGTAGAGAATAGTACCCAGTGGGTATGTCTACACTGCAATAAGAGGCCTGTGGCTAGCCTGGCTCAGCTGACTCGGGTTCCACAGGGCTCAGGCTATAAAATTGTAGTGTAGTCATTCAGGCTTGGGCCAGAGCCCAGCTTCTGAGTTGCTCTTAAGAGAAGAGTCCCAGAGCCCAAAGATCTACACTGCAATTTTATAGCCCCATGAGCCCAAGTCAGCTGACCCAGACCAACTGCAGGTGGTGTTTTATTGCAGTGTAGACATACCCAATGTTACTTACTACTGATCCTGCAGCTGTTGTTCTGACGAACATTTCATATCTCAATTCGAATCTTATTCAGACACCTTATTTGATGTGCAACAGTTACTAAGAATGGAATTCTAGTAGTATTGGCTATACAAGAAACTATCAGCAACACAGCATACAAAAAATTTGGTTAGTAAGATATATTGTAGCATACTTGAGTTTTAAAAGCTTAAGCTATTTATACAAAGTTTTATTAAACCTGCAGATCCAGTATTTTTGCATACCCCTCCAAAGACCAGAATCTTTGTAGGTATTTTTTGTCCCCCTCCCATATATGAGACTGCAGGAGACAAAACAATCCTCTACAGACATAAACAAACAGCACTGTGCAACTCTTAAGAATAAGAATGTAAAGAAAAACCAAATAAAATTATACACTTTATTCATTCAATTTTAGCTAAGAATATTCCTATTATACAAGTACAGTAGTAATTCAAAAAAATCACAAAATATTACAAAATAAAAAAAGTACAAACTGCATTACTTAATAAATATGTCTAACAAATTAAAGTTAACAAGAGATTAAAGAAGACAGCTCTCAGGTTGAAAACATTTAATGTTTGACCCAGCAAACCATACAAGTCTCGGTTTAAATACTTTTTACATAATATAGGACAGTGCATTATATTCTTGATTAGAAAACATCAAAAGGAGTAAAATGTTGTGATAACAGCCTGCTGATGCAATGCAAGTGCCATGGGGCAAAGAAAAGGCATTAAAAAAAAAAAACAACAACTCAGAAACCCAAATACTGAGGTACAGCCAATTCTTGCCAAAACTACAAACTATTATCTTATCACAACATTCTACATTAAATTTCTATTATTACAATTGAATAAAATATAAATGGAACAATGGGTGAGTCACCCAAGCAACCAGAGGCCAATTTACTCTAAACAGTAATTAAATACAGAAGAGTCACAATTGCTCCCTGTACCATTCATGAATAGCTACATTCCAACAGGTTTATAAGACTTGTTCTGTGCTTGAGGCAATCAAAAACTTTTTGAAGTAGCTATTTAAAAGTTTTCTGCACTTTTATGCAAACCATTGTTTAGCTAAAGTTTATTTACTTTCCATCAATCAGGGAAAGTCGGTCCAGCTAACATTCCAACTGGCTGACACCAATTTCATTTGGTAGTTTAAGTTGTATGGGTCAAATCACAGAAAAAAAGACAAACCCCAAAAACCCTGTTATATCATAAACCTTATTTACAAAATAAACCTCTTACAAACTTTTTTGGCTGCACAGCTGAAAGCCAGAGGCCAACATGAGATGTAGGAGATGGAGGTAACAGTTTAAAAAAATAATGTGCAAAAAATACATTCTTCTAGAAAATAGAGAACTGGAAAAAAAAAAAAACCAAAAAAAAACCCCCAACCACATATACATGGAGAATCCGCTTCCAAATAATCCAGGGCTAACTTTATACGAGAGAATATTACAAATACAAGTTTGGATTTGTCATCCCCCCCAGTTTAACATTGTAGGGAGGTTCCTCAGTCTAGGGCACCGCTGCTTTATGAAGGATTAAGGCACCACCACCATGGCCGGTGCAAACTGTCTCTCTTGACCCGGAGTAGGGCTCTGAGCCTCCAGACTAGGCAGTCTCAGGAGCAGGTGTTCTGCTCGATGTACATCTTAGACAGTGACATGGCCATGGATTTGGCAAGCTCCTCGTCCCGCCTCCGCTGCACCTGAGTCTGCCTGCACCAGGCCTCGTACTCCGGGTTGGGACACACACAGTCCAGCACAGCGTCGTAGTGCCCATTGCTGAGCCAGCTCAGCCAGATGCTGGGCCGGGCCGGGTCCTCAGGGCCCAAGTAGTGCGCCATGGTGGAGACGGTGGGGCTCTCTGGCCTGCCGCCCGTGGTGAGATGAATGTTTACGTTCAGCATCTGCCCCATGGCCAGGAGCTCAGGGTAGCCAGCCCAAGCGCCGTCCTGGGCGGCGCCGATGAGAAACTCGCCCACATCGCCCTCGATGATGGGGCTGAAATGGTGCAGGTGGTCGGCGACGTAGTGCACAGTCTGCTCGCGGAGCTCGCTGTGCAGCCGCTGGTCCCCGTACACGGCCTTGCAGATGGCGCGGTACAGGCAGTTTCCATCAGGGATGATGTGGAAGCGGAACCGGCCCTTGTGCCGCAGGTATTTGTCCTGCTTCTCCACCTCGGCCAAGTACAGAGCCAGCTTCTCACTCCGCTCCGGCCCCCTCCTCGGGCTGGGGCCCTCCTCCTCCGCTAGCGGGGAGCAGGGCAGGGCCTGGCCGCTGCTCTCCTCGCCGCCGCCGCAGGTGGCGGCCGGGCCGGGCTGGGCGCTGGCCGCCGCCTGCAGAGCCTGGCAGTGCTCGCTGAGGCGGAGGCTGTGGTTGCTGGGCTCCTCCGGGCGGTGCGGGGCTGCGGCGGCCTCCGCGTCCCCGCCGGCTTGTCTCATGCTCTCCAGGATGCCCTCGAGCCAGGCTCGGCTCTGCGGAGAGGCCGGGGCCAGCTCAACGGGGGGCTCGGGGCGCTGCACGATGCGGATGGGCACGATCCTCTCCAGCGGCCTCCTGCGGCTCACGGTGATCTGCGCGCTGGAGCTGTACTGCGGGGCCGCCGCCTGCCTGCCGCCCGGGCCCGCCGTGGGCCCGCCGGGCATCAGCTCCAGGCAGGAGGAGAAGGCCGTCATGGCGGCACCACTACCTCCGGGCACCAGACTCTCCTTAGTGGGGCTCTCGCCGGCCGGGCTCTGGCCCGCGGCGCTCGCTGCGTCCGGAGAGGGGGGCACCGCCGGCAGGGAGACTTTGAAAACGCCCGCCCCGCTGCCTGCTGCTGCCGCCGCCGCCGCCCCCGCAGCCGGGTAGTGGGTGATCACGGAGCTATAAAGCTGCATCCTCAGCCCCCCGCGGGCGGCCTTTTATAGGCGGGGCCAGGGCGGGGAGCGGCCGCGCTCGGGCAGCCGGAGAGGATGAGCCGCCCGGGTAAAAATAAACAGGGGCATCACCCCGCCCGCGGTGCGGCGGGAGGGCGGCAATTCCTGCTGCGCCACAGCTGTGGGCGGCCCCCGCTCGCTAGCCCGCGCACGGCCCTTCTGGAAGCTGCTGGGCCGCGGCGGGCGGGGCTGCTGGGCCTTGTTTACCTCACTCCCTCGGCACGTTGGAATGCGGAGGGCGGGGCCTGGTGGCGTCCCTTCTGTGACGTCACCGCGCGCAGCCGCGCCACCGTGGCAAGGAAGGCCTGCCCTCTCCTCCCAGAGCCGTGAGCGTGCCCGGCTGCTGTCCCAGGGCTGTGCAGTGTATTGGCCGCAAGTGAGGCCGTGCAGGTCTCCAGGGCGGGGATGTGTGTGTCAGTGTCACCACAGGAGTCCCAGGCTCGGCCCCTGCCCACCGGCCTCGCTACCAGTTACTGCTACAACCACATGTCCTGTGTCATTCCCCTCCTCCCCCGTTAGTGGTAAAACAAGCCCCTGATTCCGGCAAAATGACATTGTTTGGAAGTGACAGCGTCTCTCTAGCTCCATTGAAACACACAGAACGAGGAGAAAAGGCAAAGACAAGGAATATTTTTTCCTAAATTTTCACCTATGCCTTGGGTTGAGTGCATGTGCTGCTGGGTGCTTCAAATCCTAGCATATAATTTGGTCCTTGTTGGGGTGGTTAAGACCCTACACAAATATCAAGAGAGCTCAGGTTTGTTAAACTATCTGGCGAGAAAGCTAAGCAAAGTGACATTTGAAAAAGGGAAGAGGGAGGTGGAAAGTAGGTGTGGCCAAAATAGGCACCTCTTTTCCCATTTCCTGTTCTCCCATCTCCTCTGCTGCTCCTGTTTCAGATCCTAGAAGCTTACTTTGATCCAAAACCTTTATCATGTTGTCCCTTTACCTCCCTGTTCTCAGAAAAACCTGTTTCTACCCCTTCAGACTTTCTGTTTCTGCCTTCTTTTTTGTGCACCTGTCTCCTATTTCTAGCTCTTCCCTACTGTTATTTTAAACTCATTCACTTAAACTGGTGCAAGAGACTGTGGACAATTTCAGTTTAAACCAGGCATATTTCAATTTATTTTAAATATGTTAAGGATTTATTTAAGCTAAACCAAAATAAGCTACACTCTTCACCTGAAATAAGAGTGCCCACACTAAGGTTGCTACCTTTTTAGGCCCCTAAGGCCCCACCCTCTGCTCTGCCTCCTCCCCGAGGCTCTGCCCCCTCCCCACAAGGCCCCATCCCTGTCCACTCACTCCTTTCCCTCCCTACTCCTGTTGTTTGCTGGATCCTCTCAAGGAGCCTGCCTGCAGGTAGGAGGTAGCCCCAGCTGAGCAGGGGCTGATGCAGGTTATTGACCTGGCCCTCTTCCGGCCCTGCAGTAACCAGACTTTTGATTTGGATGCCATTGTTTAGAGTTGCCAGGTCCCCATTTCAACTGGACTTTCCGGTCAAAAACTGGGCACCTGGCACCCCTAAATGGCACCCAGACACAGAAGCCAAAAAAGGACTGTCCAAGTATAACCCAGACAGGGTCCTGGTTTAACAAATGGTTGGTCCTGGTTTAACAAATGTGTTTAGATAAGGCCTTAATCTCTCTCTTCTCTCCCTGTTTCCAGTGTGTGGCTGTCATCTACTGTCCTTCAAGTTCCATGAGTCCTCTGACTTTTGTTTCCTTTCTATAACTTCCTAGTTACCTCCAGCTCTAGCTCAATTCCTCCATTCATTGCCTTAGTCAGTGTCTTTACCTAGACCTGATCTACACACAAAAATTATACTGTGATATAGTTGCTTATTTCAGTGGGAGCAGGCATGCATCCACATACATATCTGTCTCCCATCAATAGATTTCCATAGTTAAATCAATATATTTGCTATGCTTTAAAATAAAATAAAATAAATAAATAGGGCAGCTCTGTGACAGTGCAAGTAGTTTTCTGCGGGTATCCCACATTGCACCATGAATTGACCTGTCTAGTAACCTTTCTGCACTTCACTGCCTAAGATTGCAGGAGTGCAAACACAACAGCGTGAACATACTCAATAATTGTATTGATTTACCTGTACCTGCATAACTTCTGTATGTAAAAAACATCTTCACTATGTACTGCTCTATTTCTCAGATTCCAAACTCCATCTTTGATCAACATGTTATTACCATTTTAAAAACGGTTTTAATTATTCCCTTATTTTAAATACAATTTTCTGTTTTCTCTTTTTCTGGCCTCCCTTTTTTTTCCTCTTTACCCCTTCATAGGCCCAATCCTGTAGTTCAAACACATCAACTTCCACAGACTTCTGTGTATAACCCATTTTTAGTTCCCTCTTGTAAATCTAAGTAGAAAATACACACATGAAATTGTATATGCTGTTATAAATCCAACTATTAGTTCTATACGTATCCCTATACACATACTGCTTTGTCTCCAATGAGGACCCCTACAAGAAGAAAGTAGAAGTCATCAACTAATAGAAGTGTGGTAACAATGTAATTTGAAAACTTAGATCCCCCCAAATAATTCGTGGTTGGTTTATCTATGCCCGTAAAGTCTTGGAATCAAGTTGCCCCAATTTACCTCACCCTAGGTATTATCAGGCGCATATCTACCTCTCCATCCACAGAGAGTGACACAGTGTATGTACACTCCACTGATTATGTTCTGACAGACACATTGACCAAGTATCACCCGCTTACTCTAAGATCAAATTTTTACACCAACATTTAGTCTTATCAATTGCTGAATAAAAATTGGGAACTGGTATACACCAGTTACCTTGGACAGATACTTCATAACCTTGTATTTACATTCTAAAATTTTCTCCAGAATCCATCCCACAAATCAAATGCCTCCTGAAGAGTTTCAATAATCTGATTGGGGCAGACCCCTAAAAACTTTAATAGAGTAAGATTTAAATCGTACTAGTGACCTCTTTTAGCTTTCTTATACTCTATTTAAAAATTAAAGAAGATTCAGCTATCAAAAATAGCAACTTTTTCTTTAGTTATCAATGGTTCAGAGAACCATTTCCTTTATTCCCATACTCTGCAGCTGAGGTCATAGCTACTGGAATAGTACAACATAGCATTTCATTAGGTATTTCTATAAAGGATAAACTTCGACACTAGACTCAGCATTTCCTAGTTGACTTTATACAAAGATAAAAGGAGAGGCTGAAGAAAATTGTTAAAATTGTGATACTTTAAAAATATTAGGTATTTAAGAGAGACAGTTGTCCCACCTATCATAGAATCTTTAATTTTGGAGAACATAAACGTGTCTACACATTTGGGAAGTTCACTGTAGTACTGGGGACTTTTTACAGTGAAGAGTTACAAGGCCAATATGTTCCCACAGTTACCACTTCAGAAGTTGAAATATAAAAGGAATACTAGGCACTAGTTCATGTCCAAATTATTTGATTGACCTGGCATGTCTGGAAAGTTGATACTTTTAGAATGAATAGTGATGTCACAGTAAGCCAGAGGCATTGCTGGCAACGTACTTCAAGGACAGAGTATTACAGCTTCTCTGAAAGTTAGAGAATGACTTTTGTATTTTGGAATGTTCTGAACTTCCCTTCAAATATAGGTTTCAGAGTAGCAGCCATGTTAGTCTGTATCAGCAAAAAGAACAGGAGTACTTGTGGCACCTTAGAGACTAGCAAATTTATTTGAGCATAAGCTTTCGTGGGCTACAGTCCACTTCTTCGGATGCATAGAATGGAACATACAGTAAGAAGATATTTATACATACAGAGCACATGAGAAGGTGGAATGGTGGCTGAACTTTGTGATTTTGTCCTTACCCACAACTATTTCCCATTTGGGGACAATATACACCTACAAGTCAGTGGCACTGCTATGGGTACCCGCATGGCCCCACAGTATGCCAACATTTTTATGGCTGACTTAGAACAACGCTTCCTTAGCTCTCGTCCCCTAACGCCCCTACTCTACTTGCGCTACATTGATGACATCTTCATCATCTGGACGCATGGAAAAGAAGCCCTTGAGGAATTCCACCATGATTTCAACAATTTCCATCCCACCATCAACCTCAGCCTAGACCAGTCCACACAAGCGGTCCATTTCCTAGACACTACTGTGCTAATAAGCGATGGTCACATAAACACCACCCTATACCGGAAACCTACTGACCGCTATACTTACCTACATGCCTCCAGCTTCCATCCAGGACACACCACACGATCCATTGTCTACAGCCAAGCTCTAAGATACAACCGCATTTGCTCCAATCCCTCAGACAGAGACAAACACCTACAAGAGCTCTATCAAGCATTCTTAAAACTACAATACCCACCTGCTGAAGTGAAAAAACAGATTGACAGAGCCAGAAGAGTACCCAGAAGTCACCTACTACAGGACAGGCCCAACAAAGAAAATAACAGAACGCCACTAGCCGTCACCTTTAGCCCCCAACTAAAACCTCTCCAGCGCATCATCAAAGATCTACAACCTATCCTGAAAGATGATCCCTCACTCTCACAGATCTTGGGAGACAGACCTGTCCTCGCTTACAGACAGCCCCCCAACCTGAAGCAAATACTCACCAGCAACCACACACCATACAACAAAAACACTAACCCAGGAACCTACCCTTGCAACAAACCCCGCTGCCAACTCTGTCCACATATCTATTCAAGTGACACCATCACAGGACCTAATCACATCAGCCATGCCATCAGGGGCTCGTTCACCTGCACATCTACCAATGTGATATATGCCATCATGTGCCAGCAATGCCCCTCTGCCATGTACATTGGCCAAACCGGACAGTCTCTTCGCAAAAGAATAAACGGACACAAATCTGACATCAGGAATCATAACATTCAAAAACCAGTAGGAGAACACTTCAACCTCTCTAATCACTCAGTGACAGACGTTAAGGTGGCAATTTTGCAACAGAAAAGCTTCAAAAACAGACTCCAACGAGAAGCCGCTGAACTTGAATTAATATGCAAACTAGATACCATTAACTTAGGTTTGAACAGAGACTGGGAATGGCTTGGTCATTACACTAATTGAATCTATTTCCCCATGTTGAAGTAGCCTCACACTTTCGTGTCAACTGTCCGAAATGGGCCATCTTGATTATCACTTCAAAAGTTTTTCTCCCCTGCTGTTAATAGCTTCTCTTACTAAATTATCCTCTTACAGTTGGTATGGCTACTTCCACCTTTTCATGTTCTCTGTATGTATAAATATCTTCTTACTGTATGTTCCATTCTATGCATCCAAAGAAGTGGACTGTAGCCCACGAAAGCTTATGCTCAAATAAATGTGTTAGTCTCTAAGGTGCCACAAGTACTCCTGTTCTTTTTGCCTTCAAATATAGTTAGTGAGACCAGCAGCTAAGACTCTTCAGACCTGGACAAATCAATGATTACACATTAAGAATTTTCCCAGTCAGAGGGCAATAAATAGCTACTCTTCAGTTAGTATGAAGCATCTCGGAGTTTCTTCATCACTTCTTACCCGTTTCCTCACTTCCCCTGCACAGAACTGGCCCGAGCCCCTCTGCGCCCCCCTCCCCATCTTTCCACGCAGATCTGGTCTGAACCCCTCTGACCTCCCTCTCCCCCCCCACAGAGCTGGCCTGAGCCCCTCTGCCTCCCTCCCCCCGCACAGAGCTGGCCCGAGCCTCTCCCCCTCCTCCTGCACAGAGCTGGCCGGAGCCCCTCTGCCCCCCCTGCTTGCCCTCCCGCTTATCCCCCCCGAGCTCCTTTTTGGCAAAACTGGGCGGTAGCAAACAGG
This sequence comes from Platysternon megacephalum, assembly GCA_003942145.1. NCBI lineage: Eukaryota > Metazoa > Chordata > Testudines > Platysternidae > Platysternon > Platysternon megacephalum. Next base: position 3,216,078 of record QXTE01000026.1, on the reverse strand, counting down.
ACAAATGGTCAGTTTTGCCGAAATAGTCAGGATGTCTGGGTCAGGGCTTAAAAAAGGTACTGTCCCGGCTAAAATGGGACGTATGGTCACCCTAGGCTGTAGTAAGAGCTGCCCAGGGAGCCCGGGCCGCTGTGTGGAACCCCAGATCCTCCACCTGCTCTGGGTAGGGGGCCGGGATGCACAAAAGCAGGCCCCAGCCTGTGTCCCTGCCCCCCCGGGGTGCACTGCCCAGAGAAGGCAAAGGGCCCAGGGCTCCCCACAGTGACCTGGGCTCCCTGCATAGCTTTTACCAGCTTCCAGCCAGGCCAGGAAGCGGGGCCTTGCGTGGAAGGGGAGGAGCAGGGGTGGGGCCCCGTGGCAGGGAGGTGTGGGGGCCTAAATATTCTTTGTGCCCAGGGCCTCAAAACATCTTAATCCGCCTCTGATTGTATGTAGATCCATGGGAAAGGTAAAATAGGACAACAGCAGGGGATGATTAGGCAATTTCACTCAGGTTGTAACATCTCCAGAGAAGCCACCTCTTTGGAAAAGTGTGCATATACTAGCTCAAACTGGATTATCCACAGACCAACAGACAAAGGGTTTTTGTATAAATAGCCTGATTTTAAACTGGCTCATGGCCTTCTTCCTCATGCAGCAAATGTACAGGACCCATGATCCACAGAGGACCCCAGTCCTTAGGATAGGGTTGGAAGGACTGGACCTACTGAGGCCTCATAAGACTGAGTGCTTGTTTTGAGCTCAAACTCTGATGAACTTGTAACCATAAGGAATCATCTTGAATGGGGGGGTTGAAGGACTTCTCCTGCCAGAATCCATGTTAGGGTGAACTCTGGTAAGCTTATTAGCATGTGTGTAGATTCTTTTATTGTTTTTAATATATTTCTCTGTAATGCTTTTTATCTTAAGAATATTTACCTTAAAATTCTTCATAAAAGGCTATTTATGCTTGAAATATTTGACAGACCAAGGGCTATTTAGATTTATCTGGATAATACCAACAGTTGTGAAACACAGTATTTAATTTATTACTGCTTAATATGTTAAACCAGCATACCTAGGACCACAAGTTTAAATTCCATAGAAGAGTATATAAAGAAATCCAAGACCTTCCTATAGAGGAGAAATACACACTGCTGCTTGACAGAATTTAATTCTTAACAAACTTACTGGTTATATCTGCCAATGTTTTTCTGACAGTTGTATGCTCTATATTTACCACTGCTAAGAAATTTTGCTGAGTTGTTTGTGAAGTTTAAGAACATTTAGGAAAGTATGGTGTCTAAAAAAACCAAAACAATGAGTTTGATATCATTTTTTTCCATTTATTATTTGTATTATATCTGCATCCCAAGGTCCACATGAGATCAAGGCCCTGTGGTTCTGAGTATTGTACAGATACACAGTAAGAAATGGGTCCTGCCTCAAAGAGTTTACAGTTTAGATTAAGACAAAACATAACAAGAGGATAGAAGAAACATATGGAGGGAATGGAGAACACAAGTAACAGCATTAGGAACACATGATTGCATAGGTTAACTATGTACATAATTTGTGGGGTATTTTTAAGATATTAATAAATAAGATAATATCAGTTATCCCAGCTGGCCACCTGTTTAGCCATTATCAGCTGGCAATTTATTGTAGGCATGCATCATGGCAGAAGTGCATGTGATGCTGGCAGACTAGGTGCCAACTCATGCCAAAGGCCCAGGGCCTCACTGAACACTGACAAGTGCATAGCTGGAAACCAGTCTGGCTTACCCGTGGAGTAGTATAGTTTAAATAGATATTAGTGTTCTCAGAATGTGTTTAGACTTTATGTAATGCCTATAGGATGCTGCATATATTAATCCTACTTATAACAGCTGTATCCCATGGTATACTTATAGGATTGAGTGTTTGCATTGTAAACTTCTATAACTGTGTAATTATCCAAACAGGAAAAGAAGCATTAATTAAGGTAAAGTGCTTATTCTGTGTGCAAGATGGCCATTGAAAACAAATGAGCATTGTGTAGCATCAAAGGATAGAGACCTTGTTGATTGCATTCCTTTCTTCTGCCAGAAAGGGGAGGCCTGTGCATGAACTCATCCCATCAGCTTGGATTCTGGGGTGAAAGGGATAAATATCCCTGACAAGGAGAAACTGGGATCTTTGTGCTGTCTGGACTCTGAGGGGCAAAGATTCCTAAAATAAGCAAGAAATCCCCATGCTGCTTGCAGGGCCGGCTCCAGGGTTTTTGCCGCCCCAAGCGGCGGGGGGGAGAAAGCCGCGATCGGCGGCACTTCGGTGGCAGCTCCACCACAGTCTTCTTCGGCAGCAGGTCGTTCCCTCCGAGAGGGACCGAGTGACCCGCCGCCGAAGAACCAGACATGCCGCCCCTTCCCCTTGGCTGCTCCAAGCACCTGCTTGCTGCGCTGGTGCCTGGAGCTGGCCCTGGCTGCTTGACATCAGTCAGCCCTAAATGATATATAGAGCTGCTTATTATAGAAGCTTATGTTATCTCTTTAAATCTAAGACTGTAACTCATGTGTGTGTGTGTGTGTGTATGTTTCCCGTTTTATTATATTACAACAAAAAAACTTCAAAAACAGACTCCAACGAGAGACTGCTGAATTGGAATTAATTTGCAAATTGGACACCATCAAATTAGGTTTGAATAAAGACTGGGAGTGGATGGGCCATTACACAAGGTAAAACTATTTCTCCATNATTTTTGTTTTAACCTTGTAAATCACTCTTATTTTTTTAACTTAGTTAATAAATGTTTAGTTAGTTGATTACAGGATTGGCTACAGGCATTATCTTTGGTTTGAGATCTGAGTACTATTGACCTGGGATAAGTGACTGGTCCTTTGGGACTGGGAGTAACCTGAATATTGTTGTGATTTTGGTGTAAAGTGACCATCATCACAGAGTCCAGCTTGCCTGGGTGGCAAGATAGACTGGAATGCCGAAGAGGACTGTCTGTGACTCTGTGGTAAGACTGTTATAGTGCTTTAGGAGGTCACACTTGTTTCTGGGTTGGTGAAATCTAATTATAGAACATACAACCAATCTGGCCAGGTTTTTGGCTGTCTGCCCTAAGGATGGCACTCAGGGTCACGAGCCATTCGTGGCAGCATCACAGTGGGTCTTAAGGAGGGACTTTGTAGGAGGAGAGGATAGTGGCTTCACAAAAAAGCTTGGGATAGTCACTTCACACATAAGGATTACCTGGAACAGAGTATGAAAGGGTGTGCTAACATACAAGTGTAGAAAACTGGTGGTGGGAGCTAAGTTGTCAAGGTTCTTAACGATGAGGACACAATATATTTGCCTCTTGCTTTTTTTGTGGCAACAAGGGAAAGAAAGGAGAGAAGTAGCAATATCAGAGTGGTGAAAAAGATTCATGTCATAACAGTGGTGTCTTTTCATCTGTACATTTTTATAAGTGGTACTCTTTATGGGTAGTTCGGGATATGTAGAAGAAGGCAGATGGGGAAAAAACAGCTAGTTAATATAAGGTAGGACTGTGGAAAACTGCAGCAGTCACTGGGGAAGGGGCTAACTGCTTCAGAGTGGTAAATATGCTTGAAGCTAATGTGGCACATTATAGATTCCTGCAGATTTCCATTTACCACGTAGCAATTTCTTGTAGGGTCCAGCAGAGGTTTAAATTGGACATAAGAACTTGGTAATCCCATTTTTTCCATGTCTGTGGAAAAGTTTTGCCTGCCCATAATGGCAATAGCAGGAACAGAGTTAAATTGACTAGGACCACTATAGTGATTCCACTGTGGGGAAGCATACATCTGTGGGGCTCGGGAAGAAACAAATGTAAAGGGAAAGGTAGGAGAAAAAGAGAGAGAAAAGAATAGGGAGAGCAAAAAGAGAGTATCGATAGTAGTAATATGTGGACACAGCTTCTGCTGTGACTCTGACAGAAGTTTCTGCCTAAAGAGATTATTTATGCATGAACAGAAGAAAAGCAATAGGTCATGTTACTTGGCAAGTAGGAAAACTGGAAAATAATTGAAAATTGGAGACAAAATGGGGGAGTCACTGTCTCTCATTAAAATACTTCTAGGTTTTATCTATTTTAAAGACTGTGTGGGGAGGACTTATAAATCTTCCATATTGTACTTGCCATATTTGGGATTCCAAACATCCAGGAAATTCAGCTGTTACTGTTGGTGTGACGGGTTGGATCACAGAAACCCCCTTGGGAGCTGCCAGACTGATGTGCAAAGGCTACCTCTGTTCCTGTTCTCCCTGCCAGCTCAGTGGCTTCAGCTCCCTGTCTTGGTGAAGCCAGACACACCCGTCTGCTCCAGCACAATCTCAGGGTCTGAATCACCTGTCCCAAAGCTGCAGGTTTACCTGAAAACAGCTCACAGAAGTGTGCGTGCCTTTAGCACTCAGATGCCCAATTCCCAATGGGGTCTAAACCCAGATAAATCCGTTTTACCCTGTATAAAGCTTATGCAGGGTAAACTCATAAATTGTTCGTCCTCTATAACACTGATAGAGATATGCACAGCTGTTTGCTCCCCCTGGTATTAATACATACTCTGAGTTAATTAATAAGTAGAAAGTGATTTTATTAAATACAGAAAGTAGGATTTAAGTGATTCCAAGTAGTAACAGACAGAACAAAGTAAGTTACCCAGCAAAATAAAATAAAATGCGCAAATCTATGTCTAATCAAACACTGAATACAGATAATCTCACCCTCAGAGATGCTTCAGTAAGTTTTTTCTCAGACTGGACACCTTCCAGGCCTGGGCACAATTCTTTCCCCTGGTACAGCTCTTGTTCCAGCTCAGGTGATAGCTAGGGGATTCTTCATGATGGCTCCTCTCCCTCTCTGTTCTCTTCCACCCCTTTATATATCTTTTGCATAAGGCGGGAATCCTTTGTCCCTCTGGGTTCCCCCACCCCTCACTGGAAAAGCACCAGGTTAAAGATGGATTCCAGTTCAGGTGACATGATCACATGTCACTGCAAGGCTTCATTACTCACTTGCCAGCACACACATATACAGGAAGACTCACAGGTAAATACAGCCATCTGCAGACAATGGCTCTGGTTAATGGGAGTCATCAAGATTCCAAACCACCATTAATGGCCCACACTTTGCATAATTACAATAGGCCCTCAGAGTTATATTTTATATTTCTAGTTTCAGATACAAGAGTGGTACATTTATACAAATAGGATGATCACACTCAGTAGATTATAAGCTTTGTTGTGATACCTTTTGCATGAAGCATATTCCAGTTACATTATACTCACTTATTATCATGTTTTTACAAAACCATATAGACTGCACAACGTCACAGTTGGCATCTCTTCTTCACTCCCTTTCCTGATTTCAATGTGAGTTAGGATTCAGCAACAGTTTTGGTACTGTAATTAGCCACAGAAGCCTCAGAGAGTCTGCTTGCACAGTACAAAAACTGGATGTATGCAATGAGAACTGGGTGCCATATGGTTTGAAATTTGCTTCAATGGAACATTTTCTGAATACAATTTAAAGGGAGATAAGACAGATTCCATCAGAAATTTTTGTCATGACCTTCCCCTTTCTGGGCACACACCTTGAACACCGGAGTCACTGCATCATTGGCTCAGCATTTTTACCCTTCTAATCTTCTTATCAGGACTCTTGCCTGTAAATATTGGATGATCTTGGCTGCTTTTCCTGTTTTGTGGGCCCTGCAGGTCTCTGCAAAACCCACCGATTGACTACATCTCCAACTTCTGGGTTTGACAAGCCACTAAAAAACTTTTTAACCCAAGTAAACATAACCAACAAAATAATAATGTTCAATAACCTTCTTACTTCTTACTCCTACAGGGAAAGCCTAATCTTATAAGGACCTAGGAGTGCTTGCCTTCATGACCACAGTCTAGCTCTCCAGCTTCCTCTTTGATCCTGCTCTCTCTCTTCCCAGGAGCCAGCCAAAAATCCTTCTCAGGAGCCAACCAGCGATCTTTCCTCCTCCCTCCTCCCCAGGAGCCAGCTGTCACATTCAAACACCCAAAGTTCTGAATGAGCAGTCCAGGTGGAGTTTCTGTCTGGAAGACCAAGCTTCTGTGTTTCTGTGCATGCAATGATATATGTTCTTTTTTATCTTTGTCCAACATTATACCTCAATCACACAATTTAGCTTAATGTTTATCCTATGACAGCATCTCATATCAAAGAATTTTCTAATCAATGTATTTCTTGCTCCACAGTAACCTTCATATTTATACTGTACAGTTAAAAGGAAAAAAAGTCAACACTCTAAGACAGTCATAAGGACATAAGAATAACCGTACTGGGTCAGACCTAAGGTCCATCCAGCCCAGTATCCCGTCTACCAACAGTGGCCAATGCCAGGTGCCCCAGAGGGAGTGAACAGAACAGGTAATCATCAAGTGATCTCTCTCTTGCCGTCCATCCCCACCCTCTGACAAACAGAGGCTAGGGACACCATTGCTTACCCATCCTGGCTAATAGCCATTAATGGACTTACCCTCTATGACTTTATCCAGTTCTCTTTTAAACCCTGTTATAGTCCTAGCCTTCACAACCTCCTCAGGCAAGGAGTTCCACAAGTTGACTGTGTGTGGCGTGAAGAAGAACTTCCTTTTATTTGTTTTAAACCTGCTGCCCATTAATTTCATTTGGTGGCCCCTAGTTCTTATATTATAGGAACAAGTAAATAACTTTTCCTTATTCACTTTCTCCACATCACTCATGATTTTATATACCTCTATCATATCCCCCCTTAGTCTTGTGGAAGAAAATTCAGTCTTCACTCTTAGGTTGTTTGCAACATGTCAGAGACAGTTTATTCTCAAGCAATTGCAAGGGGGGAGAGTGCACACGGACAGGGATTCCCCCTTCCTAGGCAGGTCTCTGCCAGATAAACAATTAGGGCAAGCATTTATACCTTTTGTTGCATACCATAATGATCAACAGCCGCATCTTGTTTATACATATTCCTTCCTGATATCTCAATAGTTCCTGCTATTGTCTCGTGTTATTAGAGTTAGAGTTAGCTTGACTCTTGCTCTATTCTGTTGAAAACTAAGATGTCTGCATCCAAATTCCCTTTATCCCTTTTTCCACTTCCACAGTCTCCTCTTTTCCAAGCTGAAAAGTCCTAGCCTCTTTAATCTCTCCTCATATGGGACCCATTCCAAACCCCTAATCCTTTTAGTTGCCCTTCTCTGAACCTTTTCTAATGCCAGTATATCTTTTTTGAGATGAGGAGACCACATGTGTATGCAGTATTCAAGATGTGGGCGTACCATGGATTTATATAAGGGCAATAAGATATTCTCCGTCTTATTCTCTATCCCCTTTTTAATGATTCCTAACATCCTGTTTGCTTTTTTGACTGCCACTGCACACTGTGTGGACGTCTTCAGAAAACTATCCACGATGACTTTTTCCTGATCAGTTGTAGCTAAATTAGCCCCCATCATATTGTATGTATAGTTGGGGATATTTTTCCCCAATGTGCATTACTTTACATTTATCCACATTAAATTCCATTTGCCATTTTGTTGCCCAATCACTTAGTTTTGTGAGATCTTTTTGAAGTTCTTCACAGTCTGCTTTGGTCTTAACTATCTTGAGCAGTTTAATATCATCTGCAAACTTTGCCACCGCACTTTTTACCCATTTCTCTAGATCATTTATGAATAAGTTGAATAGGATTGGTCCTAGGACTGACCCTTGGGGAACACCACTAGTTACCCCTCTCCATTCTGAAAATTTACCATTTATTCCTACCCTTTGTTCCCTGTCTTTTAACCAGTTCTCAATCCATGAAAGGATCTTCCCTCTTATCCCATGACAACTTAATTTACGTAAGCACCTTTGGTGAAGGATCTTGTTAAAGGCTTTCTGGAAATCTAAGTACACTATGTCCACTGGATCCCCCTTGTCCACATGTTTGTTGACCCCTTCAAAGAACTCTAATAGATTAGTAAGTCATGATTTCCCTTTACAGAAACCATGTTGACTTTTGCCCAACAATTTATGTTCTTCTATGTGTCTGACAAATTTATTCTTTACGATTGTTTCAACTAATTTGCCCGGTACAGCCATGAAGACTGAAGCAAAGAATTCATTTAGTTTCACCGCAATGACTTTATCATCTTTAAGTGCTCCTTTTGTATCTCGATTGTCCAGGGGCCCCACTGGTTGTTTCGCAGGCTTCCTGCTTCTGATGTACTTAAAAAACATTTTGTTATTACCTTTTGAGTGCTTGGCTAGCTGTTCTTCAAACTCCTTTTTGGCTTTTCTTATTACATTTTTACACTTAATTTGGCAATGTTTATGCTCCTTTCTATTTACCTCACTAGGATTTGACTTCCACTTTTTAAAATATGCCTTTTTATCTCCCACTGCTTCTTTTACATGGTTGTTAAGCCATGGTGGCTCTTTTTTAGTTCTTTTACCATGTATTTTAATTTGGGGTATACGTTTAAGTTGGGCCTCTATTATGGTGTCTTTGAAAAGCCAGGATAAGAGTATTGCTGCCAGAATGCTAATGAATCCATAGTACATATCCAGCACCTCCTAAATGGTGGTGTTCTTCTGATTGCTTCTAGGTGGGAAAAGGATAAATCTAGGAACCTGCAACACCACCCTTCAATTTTCCAACCTCTTAAAAAAAAAACCCCACTGTTAGTCTTCTCTCTGGCTTTATCTATGTCACGTCCATCAGAAGACAAGGAAGTATATGCCTCTAGCCCAAAATTTGTAAAGATTGTTGTCAATGAGGTATAAGTATGAGGTTAAGTATTCTACACTGAGGCAATGGGTGGAATGGAGTTGTACACTGTTGGTGATAACAGAACAAACCTGGTTGTGGCCCTAGTGAACTAAAGAAGATTTTCCAATTCACTTAATACTTCTATTGCACAGAGGTCTGAACAGAAGATAAATGTTTGTGTAAATATTATTTAAGGAAAAATGTTAATGTTTAAGAGAAAAATTGCATGTCAGAATAATGTTTAAGGGAACTTTTTACCATATGAGTTACTGCTTCAATTCTGCTACAGTGTCATGTAAAAATATTGTTTACTGTATGCCTGCATTAGTCATCATAGATGTAATCCACACTATGACAGCATTTGACCAGGCCATGTGGAAAGGAGGATGAATGGTGATAAATATAGTTGTTAGCTCATCACTCAGAGATGCCCATTCTTGATACGTGAGCTAGTAAACATAAATCAAACAGGCTAAGCTTTTTCTTTTTTTAGCTGTACACAAAAAGATGAGTGGACTCCTGTGTTTGTGCAGTGTCAAACATAATTAGGCCTCTATCAAGAATGGGGCCCTTTAGGTACTACCATAACATAAGTGATTAATAAATGATATTTTGCTTTTAGGGAAAGTAAAATTATAAATGTGGCTGTAAATAAGCTTTACAAGACCTATAAATTGGGAAAAATATTCTGTTTCAGGAAATAGTTTAAAGTTCCTTACAGACTATAAAAATATATGAAATAGCTACATTTAATATATTATCTGAGTTAAGGTAGCCAATCTCGCTCCCTTTTACTGTACGTTTGTTGGCTGAAAGTGGTACGTTCAAGCTAGAATTATTGTGGGTCAATACCTGCAGATCAGATTTTTGACAGATACAGAGATTGTGAGGAAAGAGGGAAGTTCCTGTGGCAATAAATCAGTACACACAGTTACAGAGATGAAATCCCATTACTAGAGCATCTTGATAGAATTTGCTAGCATAAAGTTACTGCATGAGAAAAAAAGGGCACAAGTTTGCATGCTTCTGAAGTGATATACACAACTGGGAACACAGGACTTCGAACTGTTGCAATATTTTCAGGAAATATATTTAAGAATAAATACCTTGAAAGCTGAATGAGAATGATTTCAAGGGAAAGTCTTGTCCATCATTATCCTGGGAAATCCTAGATCAGTGGTTCTCAAACTTTTTTTTTTCCCGCGGACCACTTGAAAATTGCTGAGGGTCTCGGCGGACCACTTAATGATCTTTCCAAATGTTGTTTGTACCGTTAGCTAACTATTGTAAAGCACTTTGGATAAAAGCGCTATATAAAAAAAACGTAATAATTAATGTTTTTGTTCTACAAATAAAAGTACACAATTCATATTTTAATATCAGTAGTCTTACCTTTTTAATGCGATGGATGTGCCATCTCTCCCCCACCACGGCAGCCCCCGAGTTGGGGCTGTGAAGGAGTGGGGTCTCTCCCCCTCCACAGCAGCCACAGAGCTGAGGCTGGGAAAGAGGGCCGTCTCTCCCCAGCAGCCACAGCCCTGGCCTCTTTCTCTGGCCACTGCAGCCTTGCCTGTCCCAAATTCCCCCCCCCCCCTCTTCTCACCCCACTGCCCCCTCCCACCTACCTCCTATTCCCCCCAAGGCCACCACCTCACCTTACATGTGCGTGGCTCCACTAATTAGGTGGGTGGCCCTTCATTCTCTCATGTGCGGCTGCCCAGGCGCGCACCTTAGAGGGAAGTATCCGCAGACCACAGTTTGAGAACCTCTGTCCTAGATCTTTGGTAACACAATCCCACATATTTTTCTTCACCAACTAACAACCAAGGCATTATCACCCCACAGAGGGATGGTTGCAGCAGAGAGCCACATCCTTACAGTTCATGGTTTCAGATTCATAAGCACAGAGTAGGATAGTAATCACAACTACTATGCTATTCCACAGTTTAGGCTTGCCTGTGTGGTTAGGGCCAAAGAGTGTTATCAAATTAGCAAATTATGCCCTGGAAGCGTTAAAGGTCAGGGAAGGCACAAAGTCCCTTTGAATTATAACTTGATCTGTTCTCATCTTCACAGGAAAGACCTATGTTATTACAGAGTCAGAGCATAGCTGTAGTTAACTCCACTATTTAAAGATACGATAGTGTAGGGAGAGCCATTGGAGGAGTGGAAGGAACAATGACAATTTAACCCTAACAGTGTCTTATTCTGTCCATTTATGCTAGTTTTTGAAACAAAATAACTTAATTTAAAAGAGCATTGATTTAAAAAAAGATAATGCTTCCAGAAATTTTTTAGAAATATGACTAAGAGGCTTTAAACTCAATGGGCCCAATTCTGATCTCACAGTGGCGCAAGTCGGGAGGAACTACACTGAAATCACTGGATTTACACTAATGTAAAACTTTCATGCCCAATGAAGCAGTGTTGCCAATGATTTGTTGATTAACAACATCCATGGGAATTTAGAAGTAATATTCTGGCAACTAGAGAGCCTCCATATTTATTCAATAATACAACTGAAACATTAAAAGTGATTAAGAAATAACTAGATAAACACAAAATGCTTGAATAAAGATTATAAAATTCAAGTATATTCCCTAGTTCACACACTGATTTTTATCCAGGCACAGTTTTATGAAACTTAAAATGTGTATTTACTTCATTGATGAGTTTAAGCAGTTATTATTCCAGAGTAACTTTGAATAATGAATCTATAGAAAAATATAGTTTGATTTGGCATTGGGAAAAAACAGCATTTTCCCCAAATAAATAGATCCCATACAGGATTGGAATGTAGTACCATCTTTTTTGCGCTGAGGGCCACATCTGGGTGGGGAAATTGCATGCAGGGCCAGGGCAGGGGGTTGAGGTGCAGAAGAGGTGTGGAGTGCAGGAGGGGGCTCAGGGCAGGGGGTTAGGGTGCAGGAGGCATGCGGGGTGTGGCAGGGGGCTCAGGCAGGGCTGGCCTTACCATGAGGCGAACTGAGGTGGCTGCCTCAGGTGCCAGACTGTAGGGGGTGCCACTAGGACCCAGAGTGTAGAAAATTGTGTCTGCTCCTGGTGCATATGTATTCTCTCTGCTCTAGATGCACAGAGATGGTGGAGTGCTGTGCTGGAGGAAGGAGGGCACAAGAGACATAACAGGCAGGCAAGAGAAAAGATGAGAGGGAATAACAGAAAGCAGCAGGAGCTGCAGGGAGAGAGAGGAGGAGGAGCCTCTTATGTACCTCTCTAGCACCCCCAGGAGCCTAAACTGATTAACACCAGCTTCTCGGGGAGCTTCCTGTTTCCTGCTGCTTCCCTGAACCCACTTGAGGAGACCAGGCAGTCAACTAAAGTAGTAGGAGCCAGTTAGGCCTTTAAGACGCTGATATCTTCCCTCACTCAGGCCCTGCTACCAGCCTGCTTATTTGTCCCCTTCAATTGAGTGTTGAGAGCTGGCAGAGAACAGCAGTCATGAGTGAAAGAAGAAAACGCCCCTCTGGAGCAGCATTCAGAAAAAGAAAGAAAGCACAGGAAGCTTTTCTATCTAAGCAGGAAGGAGCTCTCCTGAGATACATAGACACAAATGTTCACGGTGAGCCTTCCAGCCCCAGTGAGGATGTGAGTGGTGAGGAGATGCCTGATCTTCCAATTAGTCAGAGTGCAGATGACCTGGCAGCTACTGCAGCATCCATATCTCCATCTCAAATGGATATAACCATGCAAATTCCTGAAGAAAAGTGTAGATTAGAGAAGAGTGTGGTGGAGGCGCAAGAAACAGCTGCTGCTGAGTTTTGTTCCTTAAGTCTAGATGATTCAGGACTGTGGACCCACTTGAGCAGTAGCCTGAAGGACTTCCTTGTACTGCATACAGGGGCGGCTCCAGGCACCAGTGCACCAAGCGCATGCCTGGGGCGGCCTGCCGGTCACTGTGGGAGCGGCAGTCAGGGAGCCTTCGGCAGCATGCCTGCGGGGGGTCCACCGGTCCCGGGGCTTCGGCGGCAATTCGGCGGCAGGTACGCTGAAGCCACGGGACCAGTGGACCTCCCGCAGGCATGCTGCCGAATCCGCGTTACCAGCCGGACCTTCCGCAGGCGCGCCACCGAAAGCCGCCTGACTGCCGTGCTTGGGGCTGCAAAATACATAGAGCCGCCCCTGACTGCATGGGCCACAGCAAGTGAAAAACTTCATGTTCTCCAAAGACAATGAAAATAGAAGTTTCCATCCAACACATTACTGGCATGAAATCCCCAATGGTGACAAAGTGGAGAGGCCATGGCTTATGTACTCAAAAACCCAGAATGCTGCATACTGTTTTTGTTGCAAACTCTTCCAGTCTAATGTTCCAGCCACATTGGGTTCTACAGGAACAAAGGACTGGAAAAATCTGGCTAGAAATCTGGCATGCCATGAGAAGGCAGCAAAGCACCAGAGAGCATTCCATAGGTGGAAAGAGCTTGAGATGAGACTAGGGTTAAAGGCCACCATAGAAGATCAGCATCAAGAGAAGATTGCATCAGAGTCTCTTTACTGGCAAAATGTTCTGAAAAGGCTCATTGCCATTGTGAGAATGCTTGCGACCCAAAACCTAGCACTGCGTGGCACTGCGTGCCAAACAATGCAAACTTCCTTAAAATTGTGGAGCTGATGGCTGAGTTTGATGCTGTACTCCAGGAGCATCTAAGAAGAGTCACCACCCAAGAAATCTACACACACCACTACCTTGGAAAAACAATTCAAAAATTTCTATGGAGTATTGAAGTGTGCAAAGACTTCATGATCAGGATCTCAATTCTGTATAGATAGGAAGAATAATGCTCTTTTTCTGACTTGGCTTGAATCACAACTACAGCTCTTAGTTGTAACATAACCTCAAGTCAGACACCAAATGGTTCTCAGTGTAATGATTCCCGGAATAAAAGAGTTTTATTGCATTTCCCTTGAAGCACCAAAACAAACACACTAGGTAATCATGTCTTATTTTGAGAGAATACAATCAGCTTCAATTCTCAACGTATACATTAATATGCTTTTTCGTTGTGCCATTTATACAAGCATTCAGAATGTGTTAGTAATTCCAATCAAAATCCCTGTTTTCAGGAGTTAATAACTAGACTAAAAATCTAACAAGGTGCAATTCCATGTAACCTGACTGTAGTGGGGCAGCTGTCCCACTCTGGCATGGAAGGGGTTAAAGCAAGCCAGAGAGGCTGTGCAGAGTCCCAGCCAATCCTGGAAGGGCTTATTGGGAGCCGGTCAAGTGGAGGATTAAAAGCAGCCTATCAGGGCCCGGCTGGGCCCTATAAGAAGGCTGCAGGGCACAGAGGAGCTGAGTTTCTCTTTGGAGGGCAAAGAGAGAAGAACTGGCTCTTTGAGAGAAGCATCTAAGACAGAGCAGGGCGGGGTATGGTATGGTCAGCAGAGGCTGAGAGAGCTGTAGACTGACGACTGCCAGACTGGGGCCCTGACACAAAGGGGCAGAGAAGGTGCTGGGGTTATGGGGAAGTGGCCTAGGGAAGCAGGCAGTAGAGGAGAGTTGGAGGAGGGCAGTAAGTGGCTGCCGCTAGAGGGTTCCTGGTCGGGGCCCAGTGTAGCAGGTGGGCCTGGACTCCCCCTTCCCCCTACTTGCCCGTAATGAGAGTGGCTAAGCCAGACTGCAGTTTGCTGTTAGAGGAAGGGGCTAGACTGAGGACTGCAGTGAGAACACTGAGGCAAGTGATAGAACCAGAAGCTGCCGGTCCCCCGGAAGGTGGGGAAAGCAAGCAGAGTGGGCACAGCTGGAGGGCAGTGTCCAGAAGTGTACGTTGCGGTCCAGGAGTGATGGGGGTCCGACGGTGAGGATGGTGGAGACCGAGAAAGTCAAAGGGTGAAATACCACTAACGAAGGTGTGCTGCTGAAAGAGCTAATTCCCTAACCAACCAGGAGGAGGTGCTGCGGTGAGTCCGGCACTGTTACATTGACCAATAAAAACAGGAAAAAAATGGTGCATGACTGTCATAAATTCAATAGCAAACCTGACCTGAATTTTCCCCAGGCCATACAGCAAAACAAGTTCTAAACAGAACAGATTACTATGACTGTAGTCAGTAATTAGGTGCTAAACATCAGGTTATTTAATCCAAGTGTATTAATTAGAATAATAAAGACTATCCTGTAATCACAAGGAAGAATGCATGAGACATTATGAAAGGCATCTTAAGCAAAGTGCTGTAGGTCTCTATCCTCAGTGTTAGTAGACAGATGAAAATCCTCATAGATTTGAAAAGAATGGTTGTTTACTCTACAGTAACTGTTTTTTCAAGATTTTGTAGTCAGTGTGGATCCCACTGTAGGTATGCATGCACCGCAAGTGCATGAGCTTGGAAACAGCAATGTCTGTCCGGGCCATGCATCACTCTGAGCCTCCTTGTGTTCCCATACAAGGGCATAAAGGGTGGAGTGGCCCCAATCCTCCCTTGCAGTTTGAAGCCCATGGTAAATGACTCAAAGCAGGGAATGAAATGTGGGTCATGGGATCCATACTGCCTACAACTTGGTGATGTCTTTCAGCAAAGACCACTCCTGGTTTGTGGCAGATTATCTGCTTAGGAAGTCTGCCAAGTCATTATTAGCTCCCGGAGGTGTAAGGCTAACGGGGTTATGCCTTACAGGGAACACTAGTTCTATAGCATAATTGCTTCCTTGCTGAGAGGTTGGGGGTGGGGTGAAGAGCAGGCACCCCCTTGTTTATGTAGTGCATTGCAGACATATTGTCTGTCAGTATCTGTACTACAGAGTGTCGTAGGACCTGGAGGAACTCTATGTACGCCACTCTGATAGCTCTGAACTCTAAGACCTTTATGTATCGTTTCATTTCCTCCAGAGACCATGTCCCTTGTATTAGATGATGATCCAGGTGGGCTACCCATCCCATCCCAGACACCTCCATGAGTAATGCTCTGGATGGTGAAGAGGCCACAAATGGCACCCCTTTCTGTTGTGATGCAGCCACCAGGTCAGTGTTTCAAGTACATGGAATGGAATTAAAGCTGTCTTGCTTATCTGATGCTTTGAAGGAAAGTAGACCAACCTGAGCCAGAGTTGTAGGAGCGTCTGGCAAGTAGGGTCACATATATACACATGGACATATGGCCTAATAACATAAGGCAATTCCATCCTGGTATAGCCAGGTATAGGTTCACTGTATTCAGTCATAACTGGGGAGTGAGGAATCTGTCTTGAGGTAAGTAAGCTTTTCCTGTGGTGGGATCTATCCTGGCCCTTATGAACTCTTATAATCTGGAATGGGGTGAGAGGATTTTTCATACTTCACCAGGAGGCCCAGCCAGGCGAACAGGGAGAAGGTACAATTGAGGCTTGTCAGGGTGTTGGAATTATTTTATTCAGGGTATTACCACAACACTAACCATAAATTTCTTTATTAAATTCAAAGGCCAAAAGGTATTTATACAATTACTCCAAACATGCCTAAAAAGTCTACATAATAAGCAATTTACTATGTCCAAACAGTAACAAAACATTTGTAAGCATTTGATCAAGTCCTTACAAATGGACTAAATCCAGGGCTGCTTACAACCTCCTTTCTTCCTGAGGCCCTTTCCTCACTATCTCTTCCCCTCTTTCTTGCTGACCAACACTTTTTCTTCTGTATCTGTGTTGGTGTCACTAGACATCACCCTAGGTAACTAAGGGCTGATAAAGCTCTCTTGCTCTGGGTCTATGTGAAGCCACAGTAACTCCATCTTGTGAACTGTCACCTACTTTCATGCTAATTGCCCTGAGAATAAAGCAAAATATGGAAGTCAGCACTTTTCTAGCACATCTGTAGTGTTGCTTCTTCTAGCTAAGGCAGTAGAGATAAGAATGGGGGAAGAAGGAGGAGTAGGTTGCCTGCGTCTAAGCCAGCAAGGTCGCAGATAAGCATGAGAACTAAAAGTCTTCTCACATGTAACAGTTGTACTGCTTACTGTAACTGCTGTCAGGAAGGGAGGGGTAAGAGTGAAATGAAACAAAGGCTTACTCAAAACAGCTTGGAGTATAAAATGGAAAACTTGTTTGTATTTGTGCGCTTGATTTGAGACATGTTGGTCTCCTAGTGCCTATTCAGAGCTCTTGAATAAATTTGCTTTGTTTCTCCACCTCGGTGTCTTCATTGGTGCTAAGCACACCGGGCAACGAACCCCCTGTTGCCCCCTCGGGCCTTTTGGGGCCGGCAACATCTGGGTTCACATAGGCCCTAATTTTGAGATAACTGATATGTTTAGTGGGAAGAGCCATATTGGCTCATTTTAACACAGATGCTCTGTCTTATTTAAAACCATTTGCAGTCACCCATATCAGTCAGAAGCCTTCTTTTTAGAAACCTTCTCTTATTTCATTAGTTATTCTTTGAACCAGACATCTCCCTACTTCATGCCTTCTGGCCTTCCTTCTACTTGCTGGTCAGGACTTTGCTTTACAACTCATATTTCCTTAACCAAACTTAAGATACCCTGTGTAGGATAAATATAAAATGTAGGCATTAGGGTTATGTCAACATTGGAATAAAACGCCTGCGGCTACCCCATGCCAGCTGATTTGGGCTCGAGCTGTGGGTTCTAAAATTGCAGTGCAGACATTCAGACTCAGGCTAGAGCCCAGGTTCTGAGCTGCTGCGAAGACCAGAAGCTGAGAGAGGAAGGGGGTCACCCTCACCCAAATCCAACTTCATAATCCAGGGAGCATTTTTTACTCCTCTTCCTCCAACATGTAGGCAGGTACCAAATCTTTTTGCTTCTCCTTCCACGTTTCCTTCTGATGGCTAACTCATTCTTTAAATATATCCCACCTAGACCTTAGCAATCTTCTCATCTCAGTTTTTCCAAAAAAATGGAGGAGTACAAGATTGGTTTTAAATTTACTGCTACTAGAATAATCCCTCACTTCTTCCCTGTAACCACAACACCACTCTTTGAGATGCTTCACTGGCTCCCACTGCACTGTGCGCCAAGTTCAAACTTCCATCCTTATTTCAAGGTCCAACGTAGTGCAGCCTCTATCTACATCTCTGATCTGGTCTACTTTTACATTCCCCTCTGCTAATTATGCCAGTCTTGATACCCATTTATTCTTATATCCTTTAATGGTAACCCTTATTCTTAGAACAACTTTCTAAAATTTGTCTGTCAAGGCTCCATCACCTCATTGAAGTCACTTGAAAATACCCATTTCTGAACATTGCCTACAAGCAGTGTTTGCAATATATTTTAATCATCAAAACACGTGTATGCCTAAAACCAAGCTTAAGATGGTTACTATGTTTTCTTCACCCCTTCCTTCTGGGTGTAAGTCATAACTTCACAAACCTGTCATGCTCATTATTAATATTGTAAGTTCTTTGGAACAGGCAACTCTTCTGTGAAAAGCCTAGCATATTTCTGAGCATTATAAAATAAATATCATACTACTCTTACTATTTAATACTACATAACATGTATGTACATCTGTTCTGTCCCCAATGTGCAGCCACTGTCATTAGCATTATCATTAGGGCCAAATTGATGGATCTGAACTCCTATGAACTCTAGCTACTAGAGGATAAATGTCTTTACCTAACTGGAAATAATATATACATACTGGTTAACATACACCATTGCCCCTAGTGTGTGGCATGTCAAACTTGCTCAAATATTTGACAACATTCAAATACCTGTTCCAAAGACATAAACCCTAGTCTTAGCACAGCTAACAGTGTTTGTCCTTTAGCTCAAATGGTAGATGCTTGTGTTTAGTTGGCAGCTGA
This sequence comes from Platysternon megacephalum, assembly GCA_003942145.1. NCBI lineage: Eukaryota > Metazoa > Chordata > Testudines > Platysternidae > Platysternon > Platysternon megacephalum. The sequence goes on along the minus strand of QXTE01000026.1, from coordinate 3,197,546 downwards.
GTGCGTGCCTATGGGAGGCAGATGAGTGGGAAGGTAGATATCACTGGAGGAGGAGGTTTGGTGGGTATTGCTGTGGAGGGAGGCAATGTGATTAGAAGAAGGTAATGAGTGTCACTGTTGGGGAGGGGGCTGGTTGGAAGGGTTGATGTGCGTTGCTGGGGGAAAGCCGTTGAATGGGAGGTGTTTGTGCCCATCTTTGGGAATAAGGGGCTTTTGTGGGTGGCTTGGTGGGTGTTGTTGGGTGAGGCACATAAGTGGGAGGGGGAAGCAGCTGAGTTTTGGTAGGCTGGTGGGTATCAGTGGGTGAGAGGAGGTTAGGTGGCAAAGTTGGTGGGAGCTGGGGTTAGTTGTAGGGTGGACACTAGAAGAGGGAGGTTATATGGCCGGAGTGTTCCTCGGAGGGAGGGCTGGCAGGTATGAAGAGGTCACAGGAAAGTGGAGGCAGATAGATGGGAGTGGTGTCTGCAGGAGGAGGAGTTGGAATCTGGTTGGTGTGGAGAGGTTGGCAGGTGTCCTGCGTTGCCTGATGTCACTGAGGTTAAATGGAAGGGCTGGTGGACGTCTGTGGGGCGGGGTTATTGCGGGTGTCCCGGAGGGGGTGAGGGAGTAACTATGTGGGGTGAAGTGCGGGAACCTAGCACCTAGGAGGGGATATCCACAGATTGCATCACCGCTGCTCAGAGTGTGACTTCTTCCGAAGCCCCTTCTCCACTCTCCCCAAATTGTTACCGGAGGTGACGTCACTTCTCCGGCCTCCAATCAATAATGTCTTCGGGAGGTGGGGCGGGGCGCTAGTTGCCATGGTATCGGACGCTTAACTCCTTTCTTGCGGCGCTCCTCGACTCCCTAGTGGAGACGGGGCAGGAGCCTCCGCGCCCAGCCATGAGCAGCCTGTCGGTTGGGCGGAAGCTCAGCCTGTCCCCGCACATCCTAGAGCTCCTGGCGCTGCCTTGCTGCCTGGAGGAGCTGGAGGCCGACTGCCGGTAAGAGAATCACGGGACGGGGCTGGCACCTCTGTGGGGTGAGCCCGCGGAGCTGGAGGGGGAGGAGCCGAGGTAGGCGGGGGAGCTGGAGGGGGTGGGGGGACTTGGGGACTAAGGAAGGCCAGGGAGACAAGAGGAGAGCATCTGGCTCTTCATCGTGCGGGGAACAGCAAGAGCTGGTACCTTGTTTGGTGGAAGTGGTGCCTTGCTGTACCTAGCCTTACTCCCTCCCACTGTTGAGTAGGGGACGTAGGGCACCTTGATACTAGCAATATTTGTACGGTCTATGCTTAAACAGTTGTGAAACTTTGAGAATTAGCCTTGAAGGTTTTTATAACAGTGTAAGCAAGTGGCCTCACCCCTGCGGCGCCTCCTGCTGGTCGTCTCCGGAATTAGCTCTCCCAGCGTCCTGGAGCGCCCCCTGCAGGCTGGTGATCCGGCTTGCCACTGGCCTGTGTCCCTCCCAAGACCCTGGTGCCTCTGGGTCTCCCCTCCCAAGGGAACCCCCACCTTGCCTCAGTTGTAGGCTACTGCCAGTCACCAACTAGCCCCCGCGCCCTGGGGCAGACTGCAGTGTCAGCCATTCATCATAGGGCAGGTTGGGTTTGGACCTGCTGCTTTGGCATACCCCTGGGCTGCCCTCTGCAACCCCCAGTACCTGTTAGCCTTTGCTAGGCCACAGCCTGGGGCTTTCCAGGCTAGAGCTCCCCGGCCTTTCCCCATCCCTGCTCCACTCAAGTACCCTGTCCTTATCTCCCTGCAGTCAGGCCCTTCTCTCTCTGAAGGCAGAGAGAGACTCTTTGCTGCTGGCTCAAAGCCTTTTTATAGGGGCTGACTGTGGTCTGTTTGGGGCGTGGCTCCCAGCTGTGCCTACTTCCCCAATCAGCCTGGGAGCTGCTTGCCCCAGCTACAGCCCTCTGCTGGGCTGTTCTAAGCCCCTAAGGGCAGGGGCAGGGGCGGGTTTCCACCCCGCTACACACAGGAACTGCTTGGTTTTTTTTAATGCTCCTCTTTCCAAAGGCCTTTTTGAAGAGCCCCTTTAGGGAATGCACTAACTTGTTTAGTTGGAGTTTCAAGCCAGAGGATTGTACAGCTGCTCTCTGTGGTTGTGAGAAATCCTATCAAATTAAAAATACCAACTAGCTATTTTTAAGCAATACCAATTCACCCTCATGGACCCATTCTTCTAAAATGACAGCTGAAGATTACTTTAAATTATATTAATTCACCCCTCTGTACTGTTATTATATGACCCGAAAATAGCTTTTAAATCAGTCCTTGGCAGTACGTGACCTTATTCTTACATCTTTGTTTCATAATGCTTTATTCATATTTGTGCAAGATTTAAAAATTACAAGGAGTTGTGCCTACTATTGCTTGACACCCATTGTGCAATGTTCCTCAATGTCGCATTATTTTGGTATGACTAAAGAGCTTCTGTGTGTGAGGTAGATACCATCTTTTTTCCTCAAAGAAAATGAAAATGTTACCCCTCACCTATCCCCATCTTTATGTTCTGATCCTTTCAAATGTCAAAAGATAAGTATCAGAGGGGTAGCCGTGTTAGTCTGGATCTGTAAAAGCAGCAAAGAATCCTGTGGCACCTTATAGACTAACAGAGGTTTTGCAGCATGAGCTTTCGTGGGTGAATACCCACTTCTTCGGATGCAAGTGATAAGTAGGATCTGACTTAGCAACAGTTAAAGAACATGTGTGATAGGAAGTGTTGCCCAGTGATTCAGTAGGAAGCTGAGTATTGCCATTTTGGGACCATCCCATCAAGTCCTGCCTCCAGTAGTGGCTAAAATAATAGTTTATGTTTTTAGGAGACAAAAATCCTGTAATATGCATTCGACCGTCTGAGCAGTGGTGCATGTGGGAGAAGTGTGCATGGTACTCTTTCACCCTTCTTCAGTCCTGATTCAGGATCCCATTAAGATGCTAGTGGGCATTTTGCTGATGGAGTGAGTGTTTGGGGCAGTCTTTCAAATATAAAACTGATGTTTTAGCCACTTGTATCCTTGTTTATATATTGAACAATGCTAGTGTCAAATCTGTTACTCTAAATTCTAGATGAGGGGTTGCGTATGTTACTCAGAATCTGTTTATGTACCTAGGTTTATTGGAATTATAAGAAAAATGACAAAGCAAAAAGGGGTAATCAGCTGAACAAATAAAATTCAGTTATTCACATCATTCATTTTTGTGTCACTTTAATACTTCAAGGTTATGCTGTTCTGTGCCTGTAAACAAAATGTTTTAAGAGTCGCAAAATGGTTCTCGCTGAATGCTTTCAAACCTGTTCTGAGGCTTTTTCTTTATGAATTAGGTAATTTAAATATAGCCTTTTCTCTAATCTATATGATCAGTTTAAGCACCTTTCCAATTAAGGGATAAGTAGCTAAACCTAATAACCAATTTAAAACTAAAAACATTGTCACATCATAAAAATGGATGTCTTATACAGAGTTTTGTGGTAGACTCTTGGTCATAGCTTTTGCTTTTCAGCTTCTGTCTTCTGGGATGTTCCTGACTCCTGTGGCCTACTTGACCATATATAACTGTGTCTGTTTCACATTATCTCTCATGGAAATTGTTGAAGAACAGAAGTTTCTTCAACAGTCTATCAGGCAAAGGACTTGCTACATTTCTAGCTAGAGCTTACTAGTCCAAACTTGGCATTTTCTTCTAATCATAGAATTTTATTAAGATGACAGTGAGTAGTCATTTTTTAAAACAATGGCGTAGTTAGAGAGAGGTGGGATTTTCAAAGCTACCTACATGGTTCAGGCACACAAATACTATTGAAAGTCAAAGGGATTGGTGCACCTACGTTATGTAGGCACTTTTGAAAATCCTGTCCAAAGTTTTAGGTTCATCACTACATACTAAAAATTGTGAATTCTTGTAACTGTGAAGGGTTGTGTCAGGGCAAATTAAGAGGAGTTGAATTTGAAGAGTCAGTGTATAACTAAAACAAGATTTCATACTATTTTGAAGGCTGTAATGCTGTTTCATGCAGCAAAAGACTTGTCCTAGTGATATCTCTTTCTACAGCACCCATGTTGTATTATCAGGTGTGAACAAAAGTTTAGTTTTTTAAGTGTTTTTGTTAAACATGAAATAGGTTCTTAACTCCATTCACTTGGTTTGAAATTTGATAATTTTTGTAATGCTTTTGAAATAAACAAATGAATTCTTAAATCCAATCCTCACAGGAAGTGGTAACTATCTCAGTTTTACAGATGTGGAAAATGAGACCTGGAAGGGTTAAGTGACTTGTCTTGGAGTAGTCAGTGGCAAAGTCAGGATTAGAACTAGAGTGCTTGACTCTCAGTCTCATGGGGGAATATGAGACAAAGATTATATGAGTTGTCAGAGGCCAAATAATGAATCCATGACAGAACTGGGATTAGCCCTAAAGTTTGTCTGTTGAACATGTTAATAGTACTTGGCACATTATGGTTGGTGGGTCAAAGTGCTTGACATGCTGACATTTGTAATGATAGCATTGTAAAGAGGATCTCATTTGGAACACTTTCTGGAAGAATGTTGTTCTATTATCCTTTATGAAGGAGAGAGAAAAGACACAATTCAAACCACTTTCTGTTAGGTACTGTATAAACATGAATAGACTTGGTCCTCTCCCATAGAGTTTTAACTGACAGATTCTTTGTCCTCAGGCTAGCAAATCTTCCCTCCCCCGCCCCTTAATATTTTTAAAGTGACTTGTCCAAGAATAACCTGGATGTCCAATTTGGTTGTCCCTCAATAATATAAATAGTTTTTTTCCTAGCATGATTAGCCACATGCACTGTTCCTGAAGAGTAGTCTGAGGCTCAACTGGCTAAGTGACGCCAGAGGGGGGGATTTAGCAAAGCAGTTGAGGCAGGCAGGTATAATCTACTTACGTAGTTCAGTGACATTTACAAGGAAATTGTCACTTCATCCTCAGGTTGGACATAGGAATCAGTCAGTGCATCCAAGAATTATTGAAGTGTAGGTCAGCAGGTTGTGAACAAGGCAGCAATTACATTTCACTTGTCTAAACTGTTTTTGGCTTTCTTGGGATGCGGGACAACAGAATTTGACCTAGCCTGTTGTCCCAATAATGTTGAAACATATTTTGACATTTTCAGAACAGAATATTTATATATTTTGTTTCAAAACAACTTTGAAGGTTTTTAAAAATATTCTAAATAAGATTTAAAATGCCCAAATTGGAATATAACATCTAAACAAAACACTTTGACCTGAAATTAATTTTTTTTTTTCAGAATTTTGTTTTGTGGGAAATTTCAAAATTTATTTTTGTTCTGTCTCAAATAGAAAAAAATAATTTTCCAGGAAACAGAAAATCTAGTTCCCACCCAACTCTAAAATTAAATATGATCTCCTGAACTATATGAAAGATTATTAGAGTGTTGTGTATAGAAAAATGGTCACAAAATACATTATTTCCTCTCTGCATTCTCTTCCTATAGTGTTTAAAATAACATTGTTTGTTCTGAAGTTTTTTTATGTCTGAATATCTGATCAGAAACACTTCTCTTTATGAAACAAACATTACAAGGGAGAGCAGATTGTAAGTACACTTCTAACTCCATTCTCCCAAATGATACCCAATTGTTATCTTAATAGGTACCATAAGTAAAACAATAAGACATATGTCCTTTGGATGATCACTACTGTTTTGAATTTCAGTTCTTAAAGTTAAATTGCCTTACCTGACTAATTAATTTAGTAATCTTTCTTAAATGAAAAACCTTTTTTTTGTAGGCCTTCCATTTCAGATGACTTAAAAGTAGGCTATTTTATCACAGATCATGCCACTCAAACAGATATCAAAGAAATAGTAGAACTAAAGGAGCTTACTACTACTACACAAGCCCTAATACAGGTAAGAGAGCTTCTTGGATATGTCTCAAGATATTCTTCACCATGTTGTAGGAAAAATCCTTTGTCAAAGTCATCTTTACCATTTATGTTATTTTCTGACCTGTTATGGTTGTTTCTGTCCTGTTATGGTTGTTTCATTTAAGCTTACATAAATCTCAGTTCTCCATTAAAATATGCCAATAACTCACATTTATATTATAGCTGAATAAAAGACTAGACAGTTTGGTTACACTGATCAGAGTACATATTATATCCATGTGAAGATTGATCATGCATATAAAAAAAGGAAAAAGTTTAAACATGGTGAGCAGAGAATAAGTGAAGACTTTAAGACTTAAACGGTAAGCCTTTATATTAATGCCCAGGACTCTAGAAGAGAAGTTTAGCACTGGAATAAATAGGCCCAGCTCCATTAATAGTACCTGTGAATTTGGCTATGTATGTATATACAGGAAAGTAGCTTGTGTAAAATAGTGCCATACCCTTACTTTAAAAAGATTATGAATAAAACAATTTATGTGATGAATTAAATAGGAATATAATATTCAAATCAACTCGGTAGAGAAAGGTTGCTTGTAACTAAGGTCTTCTTTCAGTTTGCTACTGTGATTTTGGTAGCAGCACCAATATTTAAAATATTTAAAAATAAAATATTTGGATAAAAACATTTAATATTGGATTAAAACAAGCCCGTCTCTAACAAATTCATGTCTAACGAACCCATATTACAAAATAGTATGAAGAAAGTTACTGAGATATCCCTATTTATTATTTTTTCACATTTTTCATTCATTTAAAATGCTACAAATTTGAAACTGAGGGAAGGAGATACTTTATAATTAAGGCTGCGAGTCTGTCACCGATTCCATGACTTTCCGGGACGTCCCTGAGTTCCGCCGCAGCAGTGGGGGTCCCGGGGCCGTGTGCCGCTGCCCACTCCCTGGGCTGCACTGGCAGCAGACCAGTCCATGTGTCGCTGCCTCCCCCACCCCCAGCAGCTGCGGGGGTCCCAGGCTGCCCACTGCCGCCTGCCCCCCACCCCCGAGCAACCTGCCCGCCTCCTACCATCGTCCCCAGAGCACCCAGGATTTAGTCAGAGGTATATAGTACAAGTCATGGGCCATGAATTTTTGTTTACTGCCCATGACCTGTTTGACTTTTACTAAAAATACCTATGACTAAAACATAGCCTTATTTATAATACAATGCATTAACCTGCTGTCGTTATTGCTGAAGACTATTGCACCAAATAGCCGGTACGTTTTTTAAAATGATTTTATATAATTATCAAACAGTGCTTTGCTCTTATTTTGATCAAGTCTGTTTGTGTTTCTGATTGAAATAAACAATTTCTATCTTACATGAACACAAAGGTGCATAGCATGTGAGTGCCTTTATAATACCACTGCCGCAACTTTTAGTTGTAACCCTCTTATTCTCCTGATTCTTCACTGGGTTCTTCTGTCATTCAAAATGTTAACTTTTCTTATTAAGTAGTAGTGTTCTTTAGTCAGTCAACTGAATTATCACAATCATACCTTCTTACAGTGCTTAAAATGTAAGAACATAAATAAGAACATAAGAATGGCCATATTGGGTCAGACCAATGATCTATCTAGCTCATTATCCTGTCTTTTGACAGTGGCTGGTGCCAGGTGCTTCAGAGGGAATGAACAGAACAGGGCAATTATCAAGTAGCGTAGAAGTTCTATTTTGATTCCATGAGTATTTATTCATTTTAAGAGGAGGTTCAAATTAATTACTCACTGTCATCCTTGGGCTTTTGTGACTCTGTTCTCTCTTAATTCTCCTACATTTTGGATCATTCCTTGAGTCTCATTCAGTGGAACTTCCTCCTTTCTTCTCTTTCTTTCTGTTCAAGCCCCTTAGACTCCATTCTTGGCCCCCTCCTCCTTTCACTCTGTTTGTGTGACCTCAGCTGCCAGCTAGGATTTGACTATCATCTTCATGCTGATGACTCACAAATACAACTCCCTACTTTGAATTTATCTCCTTCCATCCAAACTAAACTCTTAGCCTGTCTTTCTGACATCTCCTAGTGTGTGTCCAGCTAACAAATTAAACATAACATGGCCAAAACTGAGCTCCTGATCTTTCCTCCAGAGCCCTCTCCACTCCTTTCTCTATCACATTAGACAACATCACCATATTCCCTGTTGTTCAAGCCCTTAATGTATTGGCTTTTGCTTTGACTCAGGCCTTTTCCTTTGAGCCATACAGCGGGAGCGGGAGGGGAGCTAGTGCTTCTGCAGTGGAAATATTGTGGGGGCTCCTCTCCCATATAAAAACATGCATGTGTGAAGGGGTGGCTGTGAGAGTGGGACCTGGAGGAGCTGAAGTGGCCGCGTCAGTGCCTAGGATTGGGCTGGAGAGCAGGAAGGAACAGCTGGGACCCCCTTCCCAGCCTGGAGTTCGTTGCCCACTCCCATCCCCCACAGAGTCTCAGTAGCTCTCCCATCCCTCCACCCCACCATTGACAGAGAGCTTTCACCCCCAGCATCCCTCCCACACACATCCAGGCCACTTCTAAATCTTACAGCTTCTTCTTGCACGGTATCTACAAGAGCTGACCTTTTCTTCCTGCCCACACTACCAACATTATTTCCCAAGCCCTGATCATGTTGCAGTAGTCAAGGTGCTATCTCTTCCTCTCTGGCCTGTAAATCTACAACCTCAGCTCTCTCAAGTCCATTCAAAATGCAATCACTAAGATCAACTTGGCTCATTGCTCTGACTGTATCATCCCCCCCTTTTAATTCCTTTTCATTGAATCCATAATGCTAATTTCTTATCCTTACTTTCAAAGCATTTGACAATTTAGTCTTATCTTTCCTGTCCTCCTCTAAATCCCTCCTCAAAACTCGTCTCTGCTTTAGGGCATACAGAAAACGCCAACCTAATATGGCTAAGCAGTGGCAAGTTTTTACCACAGCTATGGAATGGCTAAAAATGGCATACATCTTATTACATTTGGTACCCTATCTCCCCCACCATCTATTGTGGCCCTCTCGTTTGTTTCATTCCCCTATTATAGCTTGTCTTTTAGACTGGAAGCTCTTTGAGGCAGGAGCTGTTATTTAATATGTTGTGCGTACCACTATGGGACCCAGCCTGGCTGTGACTTTTAGGCACTATGACAAAATAAATGTTGTTAATAATGTTGTATCTGCAATTATACTAGTATAGGTAGGATATATGATTATCATTAGGGCCCAGATCCACAAAAGGACTCACTTAGGTGCCTAAGTCCAAAATTTAAGTACCACTAAGATCCTTAAAACCCCTGTTCAGCTGCTGTCTAACTCTGGAGGTGCTTAAAATTCCTGAGCGCCTAATTTTTTTTTTTCTGTAAAAGTCCCAGGAACCTAAGTTTCTGCTCCAGGACATGCACCCATATGCCTGTCATTTCTAACCCTCAGTGCTATCCTCTAACAGGTGAAGATAGGCGTTGCCCTGCCTATCCCGCCAGTAGGCATTCTCAGAGCACGCCTAATTCCACCCAAAGTGGCAGACATATAATTACAGTATTATGAATCTGATTCTTCCATATCATAAGGTGCTTGCAGTATTGTTGATGCCAGTCTTCGCTTTTTAATATCCCACAGTAATGATCATATGGTGCAATGATCATGTTCATGATAAAGCATGTGACAGAGATTCAGTGGTGACACTGAGAATACAATACATAATTTTTTTCATAACTGTTTACAATTTGTGTTTCACCCTACAGAGACAATTACAATTTGCTTTATGTAACTAAGTTGTTTGATTTTTGTCAGTAAGTTTTCTGATAGAGTATTTTTGTAATCCTTTGTTTAGAAGGATGCCAAGGTATTTCAGTCAACAAAATTGCCACTCATCCAATGTCTTACATAAACAGAATCATTAAAGCACAAACACTTTCTGATTAGTTTATTTTGTATCAGCAGGGAAGATTATAGAAAAAATGTCCTTTATAGTGTATATGTAATATCAGTCTTTACATTTTTAGTTCACTGACTCCATCCAGCAAGATTTTATGATCTATAAAAATATCCTTCAAGCACAGTATGAGGAAAAAATACGAGAGCAGGCTTCGAATCTCTGTAGACAGATAAATGACAGACTGAGAGACATAGAAGCTTTTCATAAACAGGTACAGAGTAACCTATTTAAAATGTCAATTTCTCATTCATTTACCCTCTATATTTGGGCAGATTATTGATATGTAATAGTATAAGATTAAATTAATCCACAAATATGTTGATTAATATGAATGTGGATTTCCAAAGATTTGCAGTTTAAAAAGTAGTGGGTAGTTATATGGAAAACATCTACATATAAACATATGTAAAAATGTTTACAAAAACAGCTTAACATTTAGTAACAAACATATGCTATAATAGTGAGAACTTTCAATGTTCATGTCCTTTTAATTTATAGGTCTAAGATTTAACCTACCTCTTTTCTTATGTTTTTATAAAGTCCAGGCAGTTCTTTATGTATGTATTATCTTCTAAAATAAATGCTTTAACACTCTTTGTTAACAAACCAAACTAATTGCCAATGTCCTAGTGCTCATGGAGAACCGTACTGTAACTGTCCAGTGCATGCTTATGTGTGGGAAGACAACAGTAAAGGGAGGGGGTTTAGTTTTAAGCTTCCAAGATATCAGTATGAACAATAAATAATAAAACATTTTTAAAATTGAGAAATGTATGGAGTTCTTTTTAAATATTTTCAGATGTACAGTCCTTGTACATATGTACATATTTTTAAAAATATTGGTTGCATTTCGAGTATTTTCTTTGGAAAGTTTTAGTAATCGTTGTTTGTTTCTTTTCAACAGCATGTATGTGTCTAAAGTACTTTGGAACCCATTTATATAAAAATGTATACAGCACAATTATTTAGCCAAATGTGGAAATGAGAGAGTGTTATTTATATCACTGGTGTATAACGAAGGGACAGAAAAGTTATAGGGGCACTGGCTCATTAACTTTTTTCCCAGAACAGAGGATTTGGACAACATTTTGATTTTGTTCAGTGGAAAAACAATAAGAACTAATGTTTTTCATAAAGTCCAATATAACTATGTTTCAGTAATCCATTAAAAATTTGAATTGCAGAAAGAAGTCAAAATTCGACAAAGCTACCAACAGCAGCTATGTGATGCACTTGCTGTTCTCAGGGTAGATTATGAGGTGGGTTTTAACTATAATTATTTTTTCAGTATAACATTGATTTGAAGAGTGGTATAACATGTTATTTACAGGCTACAGCATTTTGAGTGCCAGTGCATTGTCAAAGCTGAAAAAAATAGGATATGATACAGCTGTTTGGTGAATTTGTCATATTAAGATTAAGCATTCCAAAAACAATATATTGAATAGGAATAGAAAAAATGAACGTATTGTAAAAATATTTTAATGACTTTAGCAACAACAATTAGTTCCTCTGCTACTGAAAAGCCTGACCTTGCATTGACTTCAAGGTACACAAGTAATGCAGAATTGGGCCCAAATAGTTGGTTAGAGCTTAATCCTGCAAGCTTCTGAGGATTGAAGAAAGAGGTCTGAGAAAATCAGGGTAGCCTCTTAAAGGATGGAATCTTCGGAAAACCAACTTTAGCTTTAATTCACAAAATGAATATATCTTAAAAAGGAATAATTAAAATTATTTAAATCTTTAACATATATTGTGTCTTCCAATAAAGTTCAGCTTCTTCCATTTTTACAGCCTATTAAATTGGCGTTGTAACCACAGATCAGAAAAGAAAAATCAGTGCATGTGGATGAAAAGAAAAATCCACTCGTATGACTAGCTCTGTTACATAATACAAGTGTGATAATCAGAGAAAATATTGTAGGTGGTGCAGCAGATAAAATAAAAGCTTCCTGGTGCATTTTGCGGTATTGTAGCTGTGTTGGTCCCAAAATATTAGAGAGACAAGGTAAGTGAGGTAATATCTTTTATTTTGTCCTATTACTGCAGAGGTGTAACAGGCCACTTCACATTGAACGGTTTCTTACAATATGTGTTAACTACTTATGCTAAACAATGTGTTCCACCTTGTATTTAATTATGATACTCTGAGTACCTTTCCCAGACCTGATTAGGACTCTCTAAAGTTAGAAAGCTTGTCTCTTTCATCAACGGAAGTTGCTCCAATAAAAGGTATCACCTCACCAACCTTGTCTCTTTTGGTGCATTTGTAATTCCACTCTCAAACCGTCATTGCAGACAAAGTGGTGACTGACCATAAGTAACCTAAATCAATTTTTTTCAGTGAGATGAAACTTGGGGGTATGCATGACAAATCAGACTCCTTAAAGGGGTACAGTAGTCTGGAAAGGTTGGGAGACCTTGACCTAAATGACATTCTACTGCCCTCTAGAGACTGTAGTTAAAGATCTGAGATATCAAATGAATTCTCATTTCACAAATTTCTAAATGACATTTTACCAGTAAGAATAATTCCTGCCAGGAAGTTATTGAACTTTGATTTGCAGATAAAGAAAAAATTTAAATGTGATTTTGCATCATTACAGAAAACAATGTCAGTATTTTCAAATTCTTTTTTAAGATTGCTTTATTACTGATGTGGGTAGGACACAGGACAATATTTTTAACTAATTGTTTATTTTGTGTATTAGTACATATTTATGCACAAAATAGCATAGTCAGGTACAGGTGGATAGCAGCAAGTGGATAGCATAGCACAGCTATGTATACATCGTATAGCATCGTAGCAAACCGTAATGGAAAACAATCTGGAAAAGGCAAATTTTGGGGAGATATTTAAAGGGGAGGAGGAAGAATGTATGGTTACAAGAGGATGAAGACTCTTCCAGGCATATAGAGGGACATGGAAAACTGCAGTTGTGAATGAAATCAAGTCATTTAGGAAGTGGAGTTTACAGAGAGTAGGACAGAGGAAGGTGAAGAGGAGGAAAGAAGAGCAGTCATAAAGAGAAGTGGAGATCTAAAATCCTGAGAATGAGGCATTTGAATATAATGTGAAAGGAGACACGAACTTGGGACATGAGAAGAAGATGTTTGCATCAATGGGTTGGGAAGCAAGGGGAGAATCAGGGATCGAGGAGGGAGAAAGCTGTTAGTGGAATTTTTAGCAGTGGGAAAAAGATCTCTACAACAGCTAAGTGACACAATTTAGCAACAGCCTGGATATTTTAAGGTGGAGTAGAGACAGAGACAGTTTGTGTCTCTCCTGCACCATGTCTGGACAATAACATGAAGTGCCATCATCTGAAAAATGAAACTGCTACAAAGTCAAGTACAAAATATTTCAAGTTTCTACAAGAGCCACAAAATCCTCCCTAATGGTGATTTCAACTTGGCAGTTGTAAGCAGTTCCAACCTTTCCTTCTAGAGGTACTTGAAAAGAATCCTCTTTAAAGTACTATATTTTATGGACTATGTGAACAAAGATTTGAAAAAGAATCTCCATTTTTAGTGAAACACATAGCTATTCTTCGGGAATTGTTCCTTCTGAGAAAGTGTGTCCATAGCAATACTTAGTTTTCTGTCTCAGATCTGTATTTTGAACATATTTACCTCTGTGCTTAAATTTTTTTTCTTTTTTTAAAGAAAACGATCCTTAATATGAGGTACCAGCAGTTGTGCTCTCTGAAAATATGTTTCAAAGAGATGATGGGCACAAGAATCTTTGATGAAACAAACCAAGGATCAGTTGTGCTTTAAAAGTGGTGGCACTGTAAGAAGTTAATGCAAATCAGTGTTTTTCTTCATAGATTTCCCTTTGGAATTCTATGCCCTGGTCTACACTACGAGTTTAGGTCGAATTTAGCAGCCTTAGATCGATTTAACCCTGCACCCGTCCACACGACAAAGCCATTTTTGTCGACTTAAAGGGCTCTTAAAATCGATTTCTGTACTCCTCCCCAATGAGGGGATTAGCGCTGAAATCGACATCGCCGGGTTGAATTTGAGGTAGCGTGGACACAATTCGACGGTATTGGCCTCCAGGAGCTATCCCAGAGTGCTCGATTGTGACCGCTCTGGACAGCACTTTCAACTCCAATGCACTGGCCAGGTACACAGGAAAAGCCCCAGGAACTTTTGAATTTCATTTCCTGTTTGGCCAGCGTGGCAAGCTGATCAGCACAGGTGACCATGCAGAGCTCATCAGCAGAGGTGACCATGGAGTCCCAGAATCGCAAAAGAGCTCCAGCATGGCCCGAACGGGAGGTACTGCATCTGATCACTGTATGGGGAGACGAATCCGTGCTATCCGAACTCCATTCCAAAAGACGAAATGCCAAAATATTTGAAAAAATCTCCAAGGATATGAAGGACAGAGGCTATAACAGGGACCCCGCAGCAGTGCCGTGTGAAACTTAAGGAGCTAAGGCAAGCCTACCAAAGAGGCAAACGGCCGCTCCGAGTCAGACCTCCAGACATGCCGCTTTTATGATGAGCTGCATGCAATTCTAGGGGGTGCCCCCACCACTACTCCACCCTGTTTATGGACTCCTGCAAGGGGGGAGTCTCACGCAACAGGGATGAGGATTTTGGGGACGACGAGGAGGAGGAGGTTGAAGATAGTGCACAGCAAGCAAGCGGAGAAACCGTTCTCCCCGACAGCCAGGAACTGTTTATTACCCTGGAGCCAATACCCTCCCAAGGCGGGCTCCTGGACCTTGAAGGCAGAGAAGGGACCACTGGTGAGTGTACCTTTGTAAATATAATGCATGGTTTAAAAGCAAGCGTGTTTAATGATTAATTTTCCCTGAAGACTTGGGATGCATTCGCAGCCAGTACAGCTACTGGAAAAGAGAATTGGGTGTGTGTGGGGGGAGGTTTAGTTGGGTTTCTGCTGCACGTTAACGCGAAAACCGCAGCCCCTCCTTTTAAATGGCCAACCCATTTCAAATGGCCAACCCAACGGGTGCTTGGTTTGGGAAATGAGGGCGGTGCTGTTTGAAACCATTCCCACATGTTATGAAGGTTAAAGAGGGAGGGATAGCTCAGTGGTTTGAGCATTGGCCTGCTAAACCCACGGTTGTGAGTGCAATCCTTGAGGGGGCCACTTAGGGATCTGGGGCAAAATCAGTACTTGGTCCTGCTAGTGAAGGCAGGGGCTGGACTTGATGACCTTTCAGGGTCCCTTCCAGTTCTATGAGATAGGTATATCTCCATATATCAAACTGTGGCTTACCATGGCTGCCTGCAAGCCGAATTCTGTTGCCCGGCCCTGCGTGTGTGATCTCTCATACCAAACCGGCAGGCCCTCAATATAAGAGTCAAAATGCAACCTTGTACTCTAAAATGTGTCTTTTTAAATACTACTCTCCCTTTTTTCCCCTTCCCACCGCTGCAAATGTTTCAACGCTCTCCCTATCATCTCCATCCCAGAGGCTAGCGCAGATAAGAAGGCGAAAAAACGCACTTGCGATGAAATGTTCTCTGAGCTCATGCAGTCATCCCGCACTGAAAGAGCTCAGCAAAATGTGTGGAGGCAGACAATGTCAGAGTCCAGGAAAGCACAAAATGAATGTGAGGACAGGAGGCAGGAGCAGGAGGAGAGGTGGCAGGAGCAAGATCATAGGTGGTGGCAGCGTGATGAGAGGAGGCAGGATGCAATGCTGAGGCTACTGGAGGATCAAACTGATATGCTCCAGCGTATGGTTGAGCTGCAGGAGGAGCACAGACCGCCGCTTCAGCCACTGTGTAACCGACCACCCTCCTCCCCAAGTTCCATAGCCTCCTCACCCAGACGCCCAAGAACGTTGGGGGTGGGGGGAGGCTCCGGGTACCCAACCACTCCACCCAAGAGGACTGCCCAAGCAACAGAAGGCTGGCATTCAATAAGTTGTGAAGTGCAGTGTGGCCTTGTCCTCCCCTCCTCCCGCACCCCACCCGATGCTTCCCTTCTCCCCCACCCCTCCCGGGCTGCCTTGGCAGTTATCCCCCTGTTTGTGTGATGAATTAATAAAGAATGCATGAATCTGAAACAACAATGACTTTATTGCCTCTGCAAGCGGTGATCGAAGGGGGGAGGGGAGGGGGGTGGTTTTACAGGGAAGTAGAGTGAACCAAGGGGGCGGGTTTTCATCAAGGAGAAACAAACAGAACTTTCACACTGTAGCCTGGCCAGTCATTAAACTGGTTTTCAAAGCTTCTCTGATGTGCAGCGAGCCGTGCTGTGCTCTTCTAACCGCCCTGGTGTCTGGCTGCACGTAATCAGCGGCCAGGCGATTTGCCTCAACCTCCCACCCTGCCATAAACGTCTCTTCCTGCTTACTCTCTCAGATATTGTGGAGCACACAGCAAGCAGTAATAACTATCGGAATATTGGTTTCGCTGAGGTCTAACCGAGTCAGTAAACTGTGCCAGCACGCTTTTAAACGTCCAAATGCACATTCTACCACCATTCTGCACTTGCTCAGCCTATAGTTGAACAGGTCCTGACTACTGTCCAGGCTGCCTGTGTATGGCTTCATGAGCCATGGCATTAAGGGGTAGGCTGGGTCCCCAAGGATAACTATAGGCATTTCAACATCCCCAACGGTTATTTTCTGGTCCTGAAAGTAAGTCCCTTGCTGCAGCCGTTCAGACAGACCAGAGTTCCTGAAAATGCGAGCGTCATGTACCTTTCCTGACCATCCCACGTTGATGTTGGTGAAACGTCCCTTGTGATCCACCAGTGCCTGCAGCACCATTGAAAAGTACCCGTTTCGGTTTATGTACTGGCTGCCTTGGTGCTCCGGTCCCAAGATAGGGATATGGGTTCCGTCTATCACCCCACCACAATTAGGGAATCCCATTGCAGCAAAGCAATCCACTATGACCTGCACATTTCCCAGAGTCACTACCCTTGATAGCAGCAGCTCAGTGATTTTGTTGGCTACTTGGATCACAGCAGCCCCCACAGTAGATTTGCCCACTCCAAATTGATTCCCGACTGGTAGCTGTCTGGCGTTGCAAGCTTCCAGAGGGCTATCGCCACTTGCTTGTGAACTGTGATGGCTGCTCTCATCTTGGTATTCTTGCACTTCAGGGCAGGGGAAAGCAAGTCACAAAGTTCCATGAAAGTGCCCTTATGCATGCGAAAGTTTCGCAGCCACTGGGAATCATCCCAGACCTGCAACACTATACGGTCCCACCAGTCTGTGCTTGTTTCCCGGGCCCAGAATGGGCATTCCATGGCACGAACCTGCCCCATTACCACCATGATGTCCACATTGCCAGGGCCCGTGCTTTGAGAGAAGTCTGTGTCCATGTCCTCATCACTCTCGTCACCGCGCTGCCGTCACCTTCTCGCCTGCTTTTGCAGGTTCTGGTTCTGCATATACTGCAGGATAATGCGCGAGGTGTTTACAATGGTGATAACTGCCACGGTGATCTGAGCAGGCTCCATGCTTGCTGTGGTATGGCGTCTGCAGGAGAGCAGAGTTGCAGCGGAAGTGGTGGATGACGGAATAGATATTTATAGAGAGATGCCACGAGAATAGATATTTATAGAGAACGAGAGGACCTGCGAAGTGGATTCAGGAGAGCAGAGTTGCAGTGGAAGCAGGAGCCCATGACAGCCAACCATGGAGAAATTCCCTATCAATCGAGACAGGAGAGCAGAGCGGCAGCGGAAGCGGCGGATGACGACGGTCATATAGAGGACCTGCGAGGCGGATGCTACGAGAATAGATATTTATTCTGCACAACGAGAGGACCTGCAAGGTGGATTCATGGCACCAGGAGAGCAGAGTGGCAGTGGAAGCGGTCGTTCGATGATGACGGTTAGCAGTCCTACTGCACTGTCTGCTGAAAGCAATATGGCGCCCGCACAGCAAAAAGGCGTAAAATGATTGTCTGCCGTTGCTTTCACGGAGGGAGGGGCGACTGACGACATGTACCCAAAACCACCCGCAGCAATGTTTTTGCCCCATCAGGCATTGCGAGCTCAGCCCAGAATTCTAATGGGCGGTGAAGACTGCGGGAACTGTGGGATAGCTACCGGAAGTCGATGCTAGCCACGGTACTGCAGATGCACTCCGCCGACTTAATGCGCTTAGTGGGGACACGCACAATCGACTGTATAAAATCGCTTCCTAAAAAATCCACTTCTATAAATGCGACCTAATTTCATAGTGTAGACATACCCTATGTCAAAGAACAATAAGTTACATTTAACTACCACCTATTGGGTAATAATTAGGGCTGTCAAGTGACTAAAAAAAGGAATCGCAATTAATTGCGCAATTTAAAAAATGAATCTTGATTAATCACACTATTAAACAATAATAGAATACCATTTATTAAATATTTTGGATATTTTATACATTTTCAAATATATTTATTTCAATTATTACACAGACTACAAAGTGCACTATGCTCACTTTATATTTATTTTTGATCTATTTGCACTGTAGAAAAACAAAAGAAATAGTATTTTTCAGTTTACCTAATACAAGTACTGTAGTGCAATCTCTTTATCATGAAAGTTTAATTTACAAATGTAGAATTATGTACAAAAAACCCTGCATTTAAAAATAAAACAATGTAAAATTGTAGTCTGCAAGTCCACTCAGTCCTACATCTTGTTCAGTCAGTCGCTCAGACAGACAAGTTTGTTTACTTTTGCAGGAGATAAGGCTTCCCGCTTCTTGTTTACAATGTCACCTGAAAGTGAGAACAGGCATTCTCATGGCAATTTTGTAGCCAGTGTTGCAAAGTACAGAAGCTCCCTGACTTACGCACGCGTTCCATTCTGGAACGCCTTGCGTAAGTCAAATTTTGCGTAAGTCGGGAACGTATCTCCGACAATTTATGCAAAAAAAAAAGCTACAGAACTCTTTCCGTAAGTGCGGATTTCCGTAAGTCGGGTTTGCGTAACCTGGGGAGCGTCTGTATTTATGTGCCAGATGTGCTAAAGATCATATGTCCCTTATTGCTTCAACCACCATTCCAGGGGACTTGTGTCCATGCTGATGATGGGTTCTGTTCGATAACAATCTAAAGCAGTGTGGACCGACGCATGTTCATTTTCATTATCTGAGTCAGATGCCACCAGCAGCAGGTTGATTTTCTTTTTTGATGGTTTGGGTTCTGTAGTTTCCGCATCAGAGTGTTGCTCTTTTAAAACTTCTGAAAGCATGCTCCACACCTCGTCACTCTCAGATTTTGGAAGGCACTTCAGATTCTTAAACCTTGGGTCGAGTGCTGTATCTATCTTTAGAAATCTCACATTGGTACCTTCTTTGCGTTTTGTGAAATCTGCAGTGAAAGTGTTCTTAAAACAAGCAACGTGCTGGGTCATCATCCGAGACCAATATAACATGAACTATATGGCAGAATGTGGGTAAAACAGAACAGGGGACATACAATTCTCCCCCAAGGAATTCAGTCACAAATTTAATTAACGCGTTATTTTTTTAATGAGCGTCCTCAGCATGGAAGCATGTCCTCTGGAATGGTGGCTGAAGCATGAAGGGGCATATGAATGTTTAGCATATCTGGCACGTAAATACCTTGCAATGCTGGCCACAAAAGTGCCATGCAAATACCTGTTCTCACTTTCTGGTGACATTGTAAATAAGAGGGCAGCATTATCTCCTGTAAATGTAAACAAATTTGTTTGTCTTAGCGATTGGCTGAACAAGAGATAGGACTAAGTGGATGTGTAGGCGCTGAAGTTTTACGTTGTTTTGGTTTTGAGTGCAGTTATGTAACAAAGAAAAAACCTATATTTGTAAGTTGCACTTTCACGACAAAGAGATTGCACTATAGTACTTGTATGAGGTGAACTGAAAAATACTATTTCTTTTGTTTATCATTTTTACAGTGCAAATACTTTTAATAAAAAATATATACTTTGATTTCAATTACAGGACAGAATACAATATATATGAAAATGTACAAAAACATTCAAAATATTTAATACATTTCAAGTGGTATTTTATTGTTTAACAGTGTGATTAAAACTGTGATTAATTGTGATTACTTTTTTTAATCGCAATTAATTTTTTTGAGTTAATCGCGAGTTAACTGCAATTAATCGACAGCCCTAGAAATAATGTAATTGTCCCTCATGTTGTCATGTGACAATCCAGCATGTTAAAACAGTATTACACAGGGTATCAGAAGTAGCAGAGTTACAAGATTTTGTTATCCATGAAGTATACAAAGGAAGTTCTCACCGAAGGACTGAGACTAAAATGAGCAAATGCACAGCTAACATGAGTTAGAGTCCCACTAAAATGTCGGCCAACAGCCACCATTGAGCATTCTTCATAAAATGATATTTATTGCGTAGCTAGCATTAAAAATAGTTGTACATTTAGAAGTTTTAAAAGTGT
The DNA here is from genome assembly GCA_003942145.1 of Platysternon megacephalum. Classification (NCBI taxonomy): domain Eukaryota; kingdom Metazoa; phylum Chordata; order Testudines; family Platysternidae; genus Platysternon; species Platysternon megacephalum. The sequence continues at coordinate 3,177,325 of QXTE01000026.1, read as the reverse complement.
TGATTTCAATATTTGAATTGTTTCAGTAACAATGGCAAAAATGTGACCATATAATTTTAATTTCACAGGTCGTTAGCACTACCTTACTGATTTCTTTTAAAAATTCCCCCCACTCCAACTTCAGAGCAGGTTTAATTGGCACAACTAGGTTATTTTTGGAATATTGCCAGAACATCGATGCCTTTAAATCTTTGGTGTCTGGTCATGTTCCATTTGCTGGTGGTGGTGTTTTGAAAGAAAAAAAATTTGTTGTCTCTTTATGTCCAGATATGATGAAAGTGTTTAACATTATTTTGTAGTAATTATATTCTTAGTTCTTTTTATATTTAAACTTTAAAGCAAAAGAAATTACATTTCTGAGCAATGTGGGTGTTATCAGGTATGAAACTTTCTGCATTTCTTGCCTCCCTTAGCCTTCACTTTTCTGACTAGCTGACATATTCCCAGATCTCTGACTCATATTATTTTTGTTGCTTTCTGTTAATCTATGATTGCTTGATTACACACACAAAATCAATTCAAAGCTGAAAATCTTTAGTATTTGTACAATGTACATAGTCTGGTTACTGCCATTCAAGTTTGCAAAACATTATATTAATTTACATTTTTCCCTTAATTAGTGAGATGTGAAGATGTATAATTTCTCTTCATGATTAACTGATCAGATCTACTTTCATCTAAGCTTATTGCTTCTTACTGAGATTGTGTTCACAATTAGAAACAGAAAGTTCAGAATTAATGTATTAATCAAGCACTTATGCTTAAAATATTATAGTATTTGATAGTAAATTGTGTAGTGAAGGTTGCAGAACAGTTTTGATGATAAACCATTGTTTTCACATCTCAGACTTTTCTGAAAAAACAAATTTCTGGATTGATATCTTTTCTGCTTGGTCTTTGGTCAAAGGAGAATCTTTTTTTTTTTTTTTTTAAGATTTGAGCAAGATCCTTTTCAGATGCTTTTGAGGATAAGAAAAATATGTTTTCCCATGCAAATACTTAAGTTTTAAATGGCTGAATTTTGCATTTTGAATCTTTAATAATCCTCATTGAAGAACATGTCAACAATCCAATTAGAAAACAAAATTGGTAGAATATTACTGAAGTTATCAATGATTGAAAATTATGCCAAGGTTAATGTTGACAAAGAAGCTATTCTGTAGGGAACAGGGCATAGGCACTCAATTAGGATATAACATTTTGGAATAAAATATTCTCCAATGTGAAAATTATCGAGGAACTAAATATAGATTATCTGGTGCAGACTATTACAATGGATCTGAAAAAATGGACAAATCTCCCTCTTTCTTAAAATGAATAGCCTGCCTTCTTTACACCTAGCACAAGTGTTTCCATAGAAATTCCAACCTCTAGTCCAGGGGTCTCAAACACGCGGCCCGCGAGCTCCTCCCGCCCCCCCCCGCCCTCCCCCAACGTTTACCTGGCCGACCAGCACCGGGGGCAGGGCAGGCTCCCTGCTTGCCTGCCTGCCCTGCCACACCAGGAAGCAGCTGGAACCTGGGGGAGGAGGGGCGCAAGGGTGTGTGTGGCTGTTGCTTCAGGCACCGCCCCCAGCAGTTCCCATTGGCTGGGAATGGGGAACTGTGGCCAATGGGAGCTGCTGGGGGTGGTGCCTGAAGCAACAGCCACACACCCCCCTGCGCCCCTCCTCCCCCAGGT